>JAESVK010064141.1:0-12119 GCA_017140935.1 Hamamelis virginiana
CCCCAAAGTGAACGAGAGGCCTCCCGATCCAGGTTGGCTGGTTCACAGATTGGCGACTCCACTGGGGATGTCGAGGGCTAAACTCCAATTAATTATTTTTGGGCTTTTCAATTTCTTAATTAATAAAATCAATCACTTGCATTTGAATGACTGTGTGACTTTAATTTCTGCATTAGGTGCGCATTGACTCTGCATGATTAGGACGTTGTATGCTATAGCCAACGATGAGCCTAGCCCTGGGCCCGACTTCTTTGACTCTCGGGTTCCATGTATGCGAAAGCCATCACCCTTCTTGCCAAGTACCCTCGGGTATATCAAACGGACCAATCACGTACTGTTGGACCCACGCGGCATTCCTGATGTCACATGTGGTTAGGTATATCGATTGGACCGAGCAAGTAAGGGACACTCAGCCTACCCTTTGCATTAGTCCATATAGACCGTCTCTGTAGGACACATACCCTACGTCACTTTCTAGCACATTATTGTAATGTTATGCTGCCTGATTTACCCCCCGGCTTTGTCTGAGCCATGATTGTGAAATGTGTAGAACCACTAGGACCTGGATCTGTAGGACTAGACCTTTATGAAATGCCCTAAACTCTTAAGGGATGTGTCCTCAAAGAGTCAAGGTACCTAATAAAGACTAGTACTTTATAGGTTCTTGGGCTTAGGCCTGTGGTAGTGTTACGCTGCCCAGATAGTGGTATTGATTTGTGAGTCTTAGGAGAAGACGTGATACGTGAGACGTGGGCTTTAGGCCCATGTCCTTTGGATAGAAGGTATAGGTCTGCGGTGAGTTCGAGACGTGGGCTTTAGGCCCATCTTCATAGGATAGGATGTGAGAGTGTTTGAGATGGGATTGATGTGTGGGCTTTTAGCCTATACTTTTAGACTGTTTGTCCATTTATGAGCCTTGTAGATTGAAAATGAGATTTGTGTGGGCTTTAGGCCCATGGTCTAGAGTAGGATCCTTAGGTCTACACCTTCGATGAATACCCTTAACCCATAAGGAAAATGTCCTAAAGGTTTAGGTAGTTGCCAAAGGTATAGTCCTTATCCCTTCTTTGTTCCCGGGCCCGGGCCCATAGTAGTGTTTTGTTACCGAGTTGTTGTGCCCGTTTGTGGGCCTTGTGGTTAGGAAGTGATCTTTGTGTGGGCCTTAGGCCCATGATCTCAAAAGTTTAGTGGTCCTTGACCATCATTCATCTTTGTTTGGGGTACCCATAAGAAGTATAGTCCTTATACCCATTAGCTCTCTACTTACCCCGATGGTAGGGTTATGCCGCCGAATTTTCCTCAATTGCCCTTACATGTTTGAGCAAGATAAGTGTAGAACCCATAGATTGTAGGGCAATTAAGACTATTCCTCTTTTGTTACCTTTAGGAAAGTCTCTTAGGAGATTAAAGTGCTAATCAGGGGCTTGTCCCATTGCTTGTGGGCTTTGGCCCATTGTAGCGTTATGCTACCAAATGATCCTCAAATGCCTATGGGCCTTAGAGGTAGAAAGTGAGAATTGTGCAGGCTTTAAGCCCAGGTTTTATAGGTCTGTTCATTCTGAGTGTCTTTACTAGAGGTTTCTTTCCCTAAGATTCCCTAGCCTACCTCATGTGCTTTTGGTGTGAACCTTCATCCTTTTTCAAAGGAATATCCTAGAAAGTAGGGGCTTTGTGAGCTTTTTTTTTTTTAAATATCATTCTTTTTCAAAAAGCAATCATGGGGCTTCAAATTGATTTCAAAATTTCATTTTTTTTTTGTTATAAAGCATTTTGGCTTGGACCCTGGATTTTACTGGACGTCTAGTTGGCATTGATTCATCGTTTGACATGGCTAATAAGGAATCGTATACCACTCCCAATATCGAGCTCTATTTGAAGGCTATTTTGGATAAGTTGGAGATGATATCTGAAGTTGTCATGAAATTACCTCAAGATATCTAATGTAGGCCTATTGAAGTGGAGGAAAAGGCTAACCCACCACCCATATTACCTTCCAATGACAAAAACCCACATTCGCGCCGCCAGTTCACTGAGTTTTTTCCATCACCCACCCTCACCAATACTATTATCCAACCCACATTGCCTTCTAATGCTAGCAAACTACCTAGAAAGTTCACTAAGCTGCACATGTCTCTTGAACAAGTCTTCGAGGAATTGAAGGCTCGAAGCCTACTTTACCCACTAGAACCAAGACCTTTACCTAACCCTCTCCCGAAGAGCTTCAATGAGAATGAGTATTGCAAGCTTCATCAGACCAAAGGCCATTCGACCAACCATTGCTTCCGCCTTCGCTATAAAATCCAAGACCTTATTGAGCAAGGGCTATGGCAAGATCCGGAATCACCAAAACCTCAAAAGACTGTTCCTTCTCTTCCAAGATATGCCGAAGAAGATCCATACCAACAAGAATTGAAAGAAAGATTTGAAGTCGATGATCCCTCAAAAGTAGCCAACCTCCCATATTCTTTTGAAGAATCAAGCCCACCACCGCGCGCCCCTTTCCAATGGATCCCTTGACGGAGAACCTTAGTGAAAGCCCATGAAAGATGAAGAGCTATTTCTGCCGAGTAGTAGCTTATAGGATTTTGTTTGTGCTTCCTTTGAGTAGTGTAGGATTTGAGTTTTCATTTTCAATAATAAGTGTTTCCTTTGCCCGCTTGTGGGACTAGGGTGATCCGGTGTTTAGGATTTCTTTGTTTTGTCATTTCCCTTCGAGTTCAAAAAGAAAAAAAATAAAATAAAAAGATTCTCTTCTGCATCTTCTTTGCATTGTCTTCCTCTATGGATGTTTATGGCATGGATATAAATCTTAAGAAAAATGTCTCTCTGGAGCTCGTTGAGCAAAGGAATATGGGACAATCAACCTACATGAATTAATTGGAATCAATTGTTCAGAGACAAATGACTTGTCTAAGGTAATTAAGATTGGGCCAATAATTTTCTCACAAGAAAAAATAAATCAATCGGGCATCATGCTTAAAGCAAAACTTGTGAAACTTTTAAGTTTAGAGACAATATGCCCTGTGATGGCATCGATATGGTGTGACCTCACCCTCATTAATTCCAAAGATAGACCTGAAAGAATCCCATGGAAATGTGCGGAATAAAATTTTTTTCCATGGAATGTAAACCAAGATCACATGATGATTGTATAAGCTATATAATTAAAACTTAAATGAATGTAAATAACTTACATTGATAGCCTTAAGAGTAGGATTAAATGATTGAAGAGCAGCCCCAAGTAGATGAAGGCCTCCAAGATTGATCCACACTAGTTGCAAGCTCCAAGAGATGAGAGAGAGAGAGAAGAGATGGCTAGGGAATTTTATCAAAACACTTTTGATCCTCTATTCCTTATTATGGCCGGCCACCTCTCTCTTGTCTATCTATATATTGAGTGCTAGCTCACTTATAAGATAGATAGTAACTATATTTCAAATTTGAAATAAATCAAATTCAAATTATAAATGCAATGATAAGATAATGTGTCATCTTATCTATAATTTGAAACCATTTCAAATTTAAATTTCAACTAACTTGAAATTCAATTAACAATTTGAAATCTTTAATTATCTTGTCATCTCATGACAATTTCAAAATTCAAAATTCAAATTTCAAAATTCAAAATTTCAAATTTCAAAATTCAAAAAATTCAAAATTCAAAATTCAAAAACTTGAAATTCTAGTTAATTGATATTTGCATATTATTCTCTCTTCCTTTTTAAATGAAGCTACTAACTATATGTGTGTGACCTCTTAGGTTCACAACAACCTAGTAGTAGGAATTAGGATAATAAATTATCCTTCAAATAAAACTACTTTTATTTAAGGTTCAAATTAGAACTCTTCTAATTTCCTTTTTGAGAAATTAATTTCTCTTTGGCCTCTACTAGTCCTGAGTGACATCTAGCAATATGTCAAGACACACCCTAGGTTGTGTGAAGGTTAATCATAACATAGTGAACCCTTCAGTTACAATTAAGATACAATTCAATCATTCCATCAAACAATGCCTTAGTTAAATTACTTGGGTATTGGATAATATGTCAAACCCTAATTTAACATTTTGTATTGTGATTCTCAAAATATAAATTCAACCTTGGGAAACTCAAGAAACAGTTTTCTTATTCCCAACTGCTTTGGCCAAAGACTTATATGAATTATATATTTGAGAATAATACGAGGCATTCCCTCTCTTTACTGAGAGTGATAGATTCCTTGTTGTACACTCATATGTCCCCATGACAAGTATACTAGGGCCAATGAGTACATACACAAATTCCATGGTTAGGATATGTACATTGTACTATCAAACCCTAATATCCCTAACACAGGACATCTATGGTGCCTCAGGTCTAAGGATCACTTGCATCATTGTAACCCTGAGTTGTTGTTTGACATGTAAGTAAAACTCCATTCAACAAACTCAATCAGTGATCACATTCAGTGTACTTATTCTCAAACAAGCACCCACAGGTTTGTCCTAGTGTCATTACACAAATGACTTGAGACTAGTCATTCTCCATATTGAGCAGACATAACCTGTGCTAGTCTATTCGGATTATTAATGCCCAATAAATAATCCTATGACTAGGAATATCTAAGAAAGAAATCTTTAACAATATAAGTCTCCTAATCTCAACTCTTGAGATCTTATATTGACATTCCTTCTAATGACTTATCATGAATATAATAACAGAAGAATACATGATAATCAAAAGCCCATATTATTAATGAATAATAATAATACATGAATCAACTTTATGTCCTAAATTACACCAGTGAGATTGGCTATTAGGGCATATTACTAACAAGACCAAGAAGAAGTCAAGAAAGATGAAGCTGAAGAGATAAAATAGGTTGGATTAGTAACTAGGGGCTGATTCTTCCCAAATTGAATCAACCCATAGTATACTCATACTCTGGAAAGATCGCGAGAATTTGGAAAATTTTTAATAGAAAAGATTAGATCATGCGATGAAGATTCAATGGTGGAGTTCCTCCCAAAGAATGGGGCTTCCAAAAAAGAGAGAGAGAAAAAAAGAAAATAGAAAAAAGAAGTAGAAATGTTTGGCATTCGAAGCCACTCAAGAAAAAGAAAATATGGTACACCGGGGCTTAGAAAAAGAAGAAGAGTTAGTCGTCAGAAGAGAATTCGAACCAAGATGTGAGGTCTGTACACCATTAATCGAGCACTATCAAGCGAGGCTATTTTTCTTTAAATTTAAAAGAGGATTAAGTTTGCTAATCTCATCAATTTAGAAAAAGAAAAAAGAAAAAAGAAAAAAAATGAAAAAGCCCGCTAGGTAGAAAACTTGAAAGGGCTGCCTAGGCAAAAGTTAGGGCATTAAAAAAAATCAAGCCCACTAGGTAGAAAACCCGAAAGGGCTGCCTAGGCAAATGTTAGGGCATTAAAAAAAAATCAAGCTCGCTAAGTGGAAAACCTGAAAAGGCTGCTTAGGCAAAAGTTAGAGCAAACAAAAGAGAAAGGAAAGTGTTATGAACTACGAGGACTTGATTCTCCACAAACATTAAACAACTTGTCACAATTTCGTCAAAATAAATATTAAAAGTGGAGATACGTAGGTAGCCCATAAAGTTACATTAGGTGCGGTCCAATTCTTGTGAAAACATTAAGTGTTGAGTTCAAAATCAATTTATCATGGGCAATTAGTTTGAAACTAAATAAATTGAAGACATTTAATTCATAAGTGTAAATAATATCTTGAAATTTATGGACATGTCACTAACATCCTGCTGCTTATTTGTTTCTCGCCATTTTGGGAAGTTTGTCACTTCCTAAAAACTTCTTATGTAGCTTTTTTCTAGGTATTACTTTTTAAAAAGTTCTACCTTCGTGAGGATTTTTCTGTCCCTAATGTTTTGTTCTTTCTTTAAATCTCGAAATCTAGTGATAGTTGGTGGAATTAGTGAAATCATTTGACATGAGCTTAGCTAAGATTCTTTAACAAGGCCCATTGCCCGAGCCTTCCTCGAACCCCTTTTGAACCCTCCAACCGTGCGTTTGAACCCTTTTGGAATCCATGTTGCCCCTTTGTTAAATACTCATCTGTTTCGACAACCCCGTCCATTTGATCAAAGGAGAAGAAAAGATACATAAGCCGGTTTGCTTGACCATCCAGAATGAAAGCTATCAGAATTCGATGAATCTTTGCAACTATTGAAGTGGCATGCAAGGTTTATTTTGGGTTGACACCGAAATGGAAGTGCAAGTATGATCCAAGGAAGGGATGCACATCATTACGTTTGAAGAAGATACATGAGGTTATGAACCCCAAAAGATGTAGCCATCAGAATCAGAGTTGATATTGACTTTACGTCCCACTTTGCGATCAAAGGATTCAAGCCGAAGTGCTTAAACATAATCTTCATACTTCAGTTTTTATAAATTTTTTTCGAAAAATGTTTTTGAAATCCCTCTTGGTTGTTTTTGAAAATGAGTGATATATGTGAACTACTTGTGCCGGTCCTCCTCTCTTCAAAGGAACTTTTACAGTATTTGCATTAGAAAGTTCTTAAGTTAGGCTTCCTTGCCATAGGTACCCTAGTGTCGAGGCCCTAGTGTTGAGGTTAGGCTTCCTTGTCATAGGTACCCTAGTGTCGAGGTTAGGCTTCCTTGTCATAGGCATCCTTCTGTTGAAGTTGGTTTACAATATAAGATTTGGTTGATTAGAAAAAGAATTGATATTGATAAGTTAGAATAACTTTTAAGGATGGAATTGTTGGCATGTGAAATTAGTGAATAAAATGATGGGTTTGAAACCTACACTAAGTGTGACACTTGTGTTGAAAAATGAAAGTGTAGCATAGAGTGATGTTGAAAACTATCATTATATGTATTAGTTTATGTGTCATATAATTTAATGCCTTAAGAGTTTATAATAACTTAGCATTATTAATGATTTTGAATCCCTTTGTCATAAGGAATGTAGCTGGAAAGAAAATCCCAAGGAAATGAGTTTTGAAAATACTTTATCAAAAACCTTGAAGGTATGCTTAGTTGAAATTGATTTTTGAAATAAAACTTTCTTAGTAGCATAGAAATGTCACTAGAAAGAATAGTGTTTTTTGCAAAAAAACATTGAGCATTACTTTCTTGAGGTTTTTATCATCTGATATGCACACATTTGAAATAAGTTTTGAAAACTTGTCATGATATGATGAAATCATTTTAGAAAATTATCAAAGTCAATGGAATCATGACATGGAAATTTGCTTTTGAAAAGTGGAATTTTTCATTTCATAGAATTTGGTCGAATACTTGGTGTGCATACATTTGAAATGTGTTTTGAAAACTTGTCATGACATGTGAAACATATTTGAATCATTGCATAAGAAATTGGATTTGAAAAATCAAAATTTTGTTTTCTTGAGAAATTTTATCAAATACTTGATGGGCATCATTTTAAGCTTGTAAAGTAAGAGATTGGAACACCTAAACTCTTCCAAATATATTCCTCATGAAGGGGAATGATCAACCAAAACTTATAGAGTAAATTTTGAGCTGAGAATGCCATAGAATTTGGGGATCGAAGATAGGAGTATGAGTTTACCTCTTGTCGTGAATAGGAAGATAGAAAAGATGAGCTTGAAGTTCCATCAACACTCTAGATTTAGTTTCGTCATCCAGAAAACCTTGTACTGGTTAGGTGTTTAGAGGGTGGGTACCTCTTGTTAGTCAGGAATTTGAAGATATGATGGTTTGGAAAATGGGTGTAAATCCCAAATGCAAGGATCAAGAGATGAATCCTAGTTTTGGTCTAAGGATTGATGTGTAGAATATCTTAGAGAGTAATTGGAAGTAGTCTGAATAGATGAAAGCCAATCTGAATTGATGAGAAAGTGAATCAAATTCACATGGTTGATATTGATGATAGTTTGCAAGAGAATGATGTGAGATAATGATTTGGAAATAATGAGCATGTAGGCAAAGCCCATATTTGACATATGACATTCAGAATAAAAAATTTGTTAAGTAAAATCCATATTTGACATATGGAAATGCCCATATTTGACATATGGCAAAGCCCATATTTGACATATGGCATTCAGAATAAGAATTTTGTTAAGTGAAGTCCATATTTGACATATGTCAAAGCCCATATTTGACATATGGCATTCAGAATAAGAATTTTATTAAGTGAAGTCCATATTTGACATATGGCAAAGTTCATATTTGACATATGAGATGTGATGATTTAGAATATGATTTGGGGAAGTCCAGGTTTGAACGTATCTGACATAGGAGATTTGATGAGTTAGAATATGATGGTTGATAGACGAAGTCTATATTTGATGAAGTGTGATTAGCAATTTTGAAGATAATTAGAAATGAGTGTGAAATTCCTTCTAAAGATATGATAATTGGAAATGCAATTTCCAAAAGGATTGAAAATCCTTAAGTTAACTAGAAATGATATTTCTAGTAATGAGTCGAAGACTCCCAAATTTTTATGATATGGGAAATGCAATTTCCAAAAGGATTGAAAATCCTTAAATTGATTAGAAATGAAATTTCTAGTAATGAGTCGAAGACTCCCAAATTTTTTTGATATGGGAAATGCAATTTCCAAAAGGATTGAAAATCCTTAAATTGACTAGAAATGAAATTTCTAGTAATGAGTCGAAGACTCCCAAGTATTTTATGATAATTGGAAATGGAATTTCCAAAAGGATTGAAAATCCTTAAGTTGACTAGAAATGAAATTTCTAGTAACGAGTCGAAGACTCCCAAATTTTTTATGATAATTGGAAATGCAATTTCCAAAAGGATTGAAAATCTTTGAGATAACTAGAAGTGAGACTTTTAGGAAGAGAGAATTTGAAGCGAAGCTTTCAAAATAATTCTGATGGTTACTTATCCCTATTTTGTTGTGTCAAAAATGGGATGTCATTGTTTTTGTTGATATTCACTGGCGAAGCCATGAATATCAACGAGGGGATTCTGTAGTAATCCATTTTTGACCATGAGTATGGTCATGAATGGTTGCCTATGTTTAGAAATGAAATAGGGTGTCAAAACCCTAAGTTCCCAGTTTTACCCCTTGTGGGTAATTAGATAGATGTCATTATCACATGTGTGTTTTTAGGTCAGATTGAGTCGGTTCTTTTTGCATTAGGTTTTCAGAGAGTCTAGGAGCATCCCTGCAAAATTCCATGGCATTCCGAGCAAGGCTTGACAGAAAGTAAGGCCTTTTGTGACTGAAGAGCAGTTTGGACCTTTGAATCACAAAAGCCCTGAATGACTGTCGATCTTATCTCGAATGGTCTCAAGGCTTTGGCATAGATATTCAAAGTGTGTTTGGTAGCTAAGTTGATCAGTGGCAAGGTCTGTGGAGCTTTCTGGCTCATGATTGGCTCTTGAGGCTCGAAAGGCCCTTTCAAAGCCCAGATTAGAGTTTCGACAGGAAACGACCGGGATTCGATATTTTTATTAAACCAAAGTCTTTAAAGGCTTCAAAACACTTTCCTAAAACATTTTAAAACTTGTTTCAAGAAGAAGAAATGATTTCGAAAGCAATCGGTTAGCAAATTTCAAAACCCTAATTTGGGCCCGGCAGGCCCTAAACAGCTAATTGGTCGACTTTTCCCTAAACCTTCGACCTTGGTCAATGAATTTTTACTTCAAAATCTTCAAGAAACATGGAGAATTGAATCACGATCGTTTTGGCGCTTGAATCGTCGAATTGGACTTGAAACGGGCCTGAAAAGCCGAAAACAGCCGAGACGGGTCGAGAGAGGCCCAAAATAAGTCAAATTTGGGCTGAAGAATCGATGACCATCCCTCCCCAGATGGTTGGCCGTCCCTAGGGTGGAAGGTCATCCATTCTCTCGCCCAGTAACTGCTAATAATCAGTCTTTTACCTGCCCAGGACTCTTCCAAGCCTTGCCATGTATCCAGTTCGGCCATGGGGGCTTTTGGATGAGTATGAACATCTTGGAAGGCTGGTTTTGAGCCCTTGGATCATTCCTAGGAGATTTAAACTCAGCCATTGATCAAACTCAGGCCTCCCTATAAATAGAGGACCCTGAAATCAGTTTCAACACACAGAAAAAAGCTTTAGAGAGCTAGCTTGGAGAGTAGAGGCTTGAGCAATTGCACAAGCTTCCCCCATAGCACTCTAGCTTAAGTTTTAGAGTCCTTGAGGTCCTTGGAGTCCTTGGAGCTTGAGGAGAAGGCTTGAAGCTTGAGGAGAAGGCTTGAAGCAAGGAGGCAGATAAAGAGGTTAGTAGTTTAAAGTTTTTTTGCAGTTTTCTTTTCTTCTTCTTGTTCTTATTCTTTTATGATCATGTTAGGTTAGGTTTTATTTCCTTAGCATATAGGGTTTAGTTCATTATTAATATGTATAGAGTTTAGTTCATTGTAAGTATGCATAGTTTAGGTTCCATATTTTCTTTTAGTATGCATGATAGGCTAGTTTATTTTTAATATATATGCATATTTCTCTTCTTCTATTCCTCTTTAGTCATATCATATTAGGATTGATTATTTAGGACTAAGTTCATGCATGTTTAAGGTTAGTTTATAAATCATATGCTAGTATTTTTAGGATGGATTTGTGTTGTTCATATTATGTTGTTAATCTGTCTAAGTTTAGTATTAATATTATTCTCATCATAATTTATTTTTATCATTTGGGATGTTTGATTAATATATAAAAATATGTTCGACGGAGCATGCAAAGGTGAGTCCCTTCCCTTGTGGATAAATACTATGTATAATGGTAGTTTTAATATGCATATTAGGTTGCATTTAGTGCATTCTTTTACTATTTTTATTCATTGTTTTTTAGGGTTTTAAATACACTTTTTGATCATTTTCAAATCTGTCCATGGGTTTAAAGTGACCTAAAAGTGCATTAAAACTCATTTTTTAGGCTTAAATCAACTTAGAAACATGCCTAGGTTCCCATAGATAACTTAGATTGCATTTAGGCCATTTTCATGCATTGTTTACAATCTTTTATACATTTTTATCTATTTTTCTAGAAATTCCAGCATGCATTATTTTATTATTTTAGGTTGTTTAGATTATTTTAGGATGTAGTTAGGGATTCTAGGTTAGGGGAGCCACTTGGCTCCACCTAGAATTCTTTTTTGTTGTAAAAATCACACTAGATTTAGGATTCTAATGAATTTAGGATCCTATCTTCGAGAGAATTTCTAAAATTAATGTTTTATCAAAATTAATCTACAATTAATTGAATCCCAATGAAATTGGAACTCTGAGTTTGATTTGGAATGAAATTTCACCCTTTAAAAGGATTTGATTTGGGATAGAATTCCCACTTTTGAAAGAGTTATGATTTGATAAGAATTGTGTTTCAAAAGGAATTCCAAGTTCATTGGGAATCTTTTAATTGATGAATTATTTTCTAAAAAGAATTTCAAACTAATAAAAACTCTCGAAGATAGAGTCTTGAATGAGATAGAATTGTAATGATAGTATAGTTCATTACAATAGGAGAATCCTAGGTAATCGAACTATGTGGACTTTGATCCTTATCAAGTAATTGGTAAGGTACGTAGGCAATCAATAGGGTGCAAGTCCAATCTTAGGATGACTCTAGTCTCCTAAGGTCTTTAGGATTTCTTCGATTTCTTTTTTATTTTTTATTTTTTTATTATTATCTATTATCTAGTATTATCTACACTATTTTCAATGGTTGATTAGATAAATAGGATTGATATGATAAGATTTTGATAAAGCCCAATAGTAATTAGGAGACCTTTAATTAGGGCGAGGTGGGTGCCTACAAGGAGTTCTTTAGAACCTTCCCACTTCGTAACCTAGCCCCCGAATCCAACTTTGATTCGAAGACCAAGCTTTTCCTTAAAATATGGGGTCAATGTTTTATTGAAAATAAAACTCTTTTCGTGGTTTCCTTGTTCCCTAAAAATAAGGTGGCGACTCCTAGTTTTTTATAAACTCTCATCCCTTTTTCAAAAACCCAATCTTGAGTGGATAATAGAGAAGGATAAACGTGGATAATCGAGACGGATAAATCGAGACGGATAAACATCATCCACAATCCACTCAAGAAAACTACACCCCCAAAGTGAACGAGAGGCCTCCCGATCCAGGTTGGCTGGTTCAC
>JAESVK010064152.1:0-12483 GCA_017140935.1 Hamamelis virginiana
GCCTCCCAAGAATTACAGGGAATTGACTCCCTGAATCAAGCACGGGTTGGGTTTCTAGTACACAAAATCCACGGGAAAGTAGAACTTATCAATCTGAACTAACACATCCTTTACTACCCCCCTAGGAATTTTTACACTCCTATAAGCTAACTGAAGCTTGATACCCGTTGACTCAAGTTCTCCCAATCCCAACTCTACATAGACAGAATATGGCAATAAATTGACACTTGCTCCCAAGTCCACTAAAGCTCTACCCACCTTGGAGTTCCCTATGGTTATCTTAATCGTAGGGGTCCCGGGGTCTTTGTATTTACGGGGCAAGGTATTTTGTAAGAGAGATGTGGATTGCTCAGTCATAAACACTTCCTTATGCACACCCAAGTTTCTTTTCACTGTACACAAATCTTTCAAGAACTTTGCATACGAGGGCACCTGTTTAATAGTATCCAACAAAGGTATGTTGACTTTCACCTGTTTAAACAATTCAAAAATTTCTGTATGATTGGTCAACTTCTTAGGTGCCCTAAGTCTTTGGGGAAAAGGGGCGGCAGGAATAAATTTAGCCCTTTCTTGGCTTGAACCAATCTCAACACCACTTGGTTTGGGAATGCTAGGCTCATTTTCAATTTCTTTCTCATCCCCCTTAGATTCCTTTTGTAAATTTAGAGAAACTTCTTTGTTGGAATCTTTGGGTGGGATGGTTTTATCAATGATTTTTCCACTTCGAAGAGTGGTGATGGCCTTAGCATGTTCATGGTTCCCTTCATTGGGATTTGAGGATCCAATGCTATGTTGACCTTGTGGATTTTGCACGGGTTGAGAGGGGAACTTCCCCTTCTATTGTTGAAGTGCACCCAAGGGTAGTGGTCAACTTAGTCAATTGGGTTCTCATATCCCTTATGGCTCGATTGGTTTGAGCTTGATTTTGCACAAGTTGTGCAATCACATCATCATAATTTCTCTTGTGGGGTGGTAGGTATGAGTTTACCGGTGGTGGACCAAAATTTGGGTTAGGGTTTGATGGGAACCCTTGACCTTGGTAATTAGGACCTTGACCATGATTTTGAAAACCTTGGTTTTGAAAGTTTTGATTTTGGAAATTTTGGCTTGGAAAACCTTGGTTGCTTTGAAAAGGATTTGGAGGTGGGTTGCTTTGACTTGAGGAAGCATTTTCTCCATCACTCTTCCAACTAAAATTGGGATGTTTACTCCACCCCGGATTGTAAGTTTCAGAAAATGGAGAGTTGAAGGGCTTCCTTGGGTAGTTGAGAGCATTAGCTTGCTCAATTTGAATGGCTCCCTTAACTTGGGGAAGATTAGGGCAATCTGTGGTCAAATGAGTGGGGTCATCACAAATGATGCATATGTCCTCAATCCTAGGTCCCGAAGGTACTTTGGGTACGGTGCTCACCTCACTCACTTTTTGCAATTCAATGGCCTCTAACTTCCTAGTCAAAGTAGCTATTTTGGCTTGGAGGTCATCATTCTCTTTCACATGATGTTTTCCTCCTCCAGTGGGCGCGCTATGCACTCTAGCGGCATCAAGGGAAGAATTTGTCTCCCAATTCTGGGCATTCTCCGCTATGGAATCAAAACATTGTATAGCCTCTTCGGGGCTTTTCTCATAAAACTGTCCCCCACTCATCAGTTGGATATATTGTTTGTTTTCAAGGGAGAGTCCTTAATGAAAATAGGCAACGATTTGCCCAATATCCAAACCATGATGAGGGATAGCATTAAGAAGCTCCTTGTATCTTTCCCACACGGAGGCAAAAGATTCACCTGGTTTTTCAGAAAAATTTTGAATAGCCCGCATGAGTGCATTAGTGAGTCCCGGACGGAAGAATTTATCTAGAAATGCACCTCGCATGTCCTCCCAATTATAGATTGAATTAGGGGTAAGAGAATGAAACCATATTTTAGCCGTTTCCTTTAGAGAGAATGGAAACAAAACCAAACAAATTATGTGAAGGGGCGATCCTGTAGAAAGGAAAGCACTGCAAACGTCCTCAAAGTCTCTCATGTGTGAGTAGGGGTTCTCAGAATCGAACCCCTGATATTCAGGAAGAAGACGAATCATCTCCGGTCTCACAGGAAAATGGTTGGCCTCTTGAGGTAGGCAAATACATGAGTGTGTTGTAGTCATTTGAGGTCTCAAAATCTCTCTAAGAGTTCTCCCAACATTAGGCAAAGGGGCAGGGGGTGCTCGATATTGTTGAGGTTGAGGATTAGCATTCCCCCTACCCACCGCCGGGGTTGCCGGCGGTACAACACCATCTCCTTGTCTCGGAGGGTCATAAGGTCTTTGTGGGTTATGAGGTAACCCTTGGTCATTTGGATTTAAAGGAGTTTGTTGATTTTCAGTGTGCTCCATTGAAGGAGTGGAAGGTGAGTGAAACAAAGGTCTTGCTATTGGATTTCTTGGAGCTTGTTGAGGTGTAATTCTTACAAGTCGGTGTTGCTCATCACGAGTCCACACCGACATGCACTAATTTCACCCCAACCAAAATATTCACAACAATTATGTACATAAAGAATTTTTGCATAAATTAAAAGAGGGAAAAGAACTTACCGGATTTGCAATGTAATTGCAAATTACCACTAGCTCTCTTCGAATCGAATTAGAACGCTCGCCACTCCCCGGCAACGGCGCCAATTGCTTGAGCTTAAAATGTTGATTTGATGTGCGCAATAAATTCCCAAGCGTAGGAATCCACCGGTCGTCAAACAATAATTTCTAGGAGTCCCTAGGTCATATCCACAGGGAGTGGAATAGGTTCTATTCGATTCTTAGGTCTTGCTACCCAATAAATGCAAAGAAAATGTAAAACATGGGGGTTTGTTTGTTGTGAAAGATTTGTGCCAAATTAATGGCAATTTGAGAAAGAAAACTTGTTAAATAAAAGGGATGGGTCCTATGGGTTCATTCCTTCCAAGCCTTTGATACATGAGCTCTCAAACAAAACTCAACCAAGATTCCATTTACTCTATGGTCTTAGTTGGAGGATTTGACAATAGAGGCTCAAAAAAAGTGAAATAAATAATAGAATAAAGTTCAAAACTCTCTTGGGCATTTTCACAAACAAGTAATTTGCATATGTGCTCATAAACCAAACACAACAAGCTTAACTAGTCATAAAATGGCCATGAATATGAAATTACAAGGATTCAAAAGATGAGAGAGTGTTTAAACTTCATTCCATTGATATTTGAAAGCTTTTGAGATGAGAGAGCATCATTTACCTAGGGCTTGGAGAAGAAATCCACCATAGAACCCACTTTTGGGTGATTAGCTAGCCATACATAGGAGTAAATGCACAAAGAAGGACAATAAATGCATAAAAGCTGAAATAAATACTTCTATATTACCAAAAAGATGAAAATACAAGGTCTTCAAGCCAAAAGTAAGATGAAACAACTAAAACTATGGATTACAAGTGAAATAAAGTAAGAACTAACTAAATCTAACATAAACCAAGTGATTAAACTAAGTATTAACTAGTCTAGAGGGAAATCTAAGAGAGAAATTAAAAGCCCTAAAAATCTATGGAGAAAACTTAAGAGAAGAAGAAACTAAGAGAGAGAAAACGTAAAGTGTGTAACATCCCCTCCTTTTCACGGCTCCTGGGTAGAAACCCCTTTCCCTTGCTTTAGGGCAACAAAAAATTAGAAGAAATTACAAGTTTGCCACCAAAAAGTAAAAAATAGAAATCTGCTGCGCGGGTCCTCTACTACTGGTAGTAGGGTCCTACTACCGGTTGAAGAGCTCACTGGTTCCTGCTTGAATTTCCTGGCAATTCCTATTACTGGTAGTAAGACTCTACTACCGGTAGTAAGGAACAACTTTTGCCAAAATACTTCGCTTTGCTTCCGAACTTCACCAAACTCAATCCAAGCATGCTCCACTACTTTGCAACAAAAAGGATCGCCGAAAAGAGGGCCTTCAACCCACTCTTTGACAACAAAAACCTATAAAACATTAAAAAGTGAACATTAAGTCAAATGGAACAAAAGTATGATATTTGAATTAGAATGTATGACAAAATGGGGTTAAAAGCACTGCTAAAATTGTGATTTATGATGCTAATCACACCCCCAAACTTGAATTTTGCTAGTCCCTAGAAAAAAGATATATCAGAGACTAGGAAAACCTTCCTGACACAAGCTATAGTCATTCAAACATCATATGCTCCCAAGATTGACTATTCCTAAGTAATGCAAACCTTTGAACAAGTTTACTCAAAATAAGCTTATGCTCAGACAAAAATAATCACCAATCATTAATGCAATAATTACCAAAGAGTTAACCTATCATGAGAGCACACAGATACACAAACATAATGAAAAGGATGGAATTAAGAACAAGCATGACAACAAAGATTTTACAAATATCCTTCATAAGAAAACATTCAAGTTCGATTAACTTAAATGGTGAGAGGAGAAAACACAAAAACACATTAACATATGCATAGTAATACCAAATGCTCAGTCTTGAACACAACACAGTTTAAATCAAAAAGGTCTTTAATATGTTTGTAATGACACTGGAGAGATTGGGACGAAAATGTGGTGGTTTTCAATGAGGTTAAGGATTTCTACCCAAAAAGAACCACCACAACCACAAAAACCCTACTCTACCCTTAGAGTTCATCACAACAGAAATAAATTAGAATTTAAACTAAGTAAACCAAAATAAGTCCCCAATCGACAACACAAAAAAAAAAATTCCAATTCCAAAATAAACAGGTCCAATCATCAGCCACCATTCAGTACTTCCCATCACTGACACTTTAAACCACATCCTAGGTACTGCCTCTTGGGTCATCTGTAGGCTCCACATCTGTGGGGGCATCAGTGCCACCATCCCCTTTTTCAGCAATCAACTGATCCAGTTTCTTCATACATAGCTCCATCTTCTCCTCAAGTTTGTCCTGCCTCTGGATCATTTGCTTCATCAATGATTCGATCCTTTTGTGCATTTGCAGGAATACGGATCCCCTTTGAACATGTAGAGGAGGTGGAGGATTTGGGACAGAGGGCTGAGAGGCAGACTTTGGAGCTGAAACAGATCGGCGAGGGGCTGGAGCAGGTCTTGCAACTTTCTGCTTTAACATTGTTTTACTTTTACTTTCAGAAGCAGAAGTGATAGGCCCCTTTTCAGCTGAGTGCCAATGATCATCTTGTCTCCTAGGGACCCCTGCTTTAACACACATCTCTGTTACCATGAATGCAAAGGGCATGCTACACTTCTTGCTTGCACTGGTAAGAAAATCCTTCATTTGATTCCAAATAATCTCAGCAAAGTCAATCACTTCTCTTGCCATGATTGCATACAAAAACTTAATATAATCAAAGCTGGGTAACTTGTCAGATTCTGTTGGCTTCAAGTTGGCATGAGCAATCAAGTTCAACAGCCGATATTTGCCTTTCAGCATTCCTTGAGTGAACTGACCCTTAAAGTCATCCGGGCTGGTACAAACCTCCAGTACCAATTCCCCCTCTGGCATAGCTTCATAATCAGCACTTGGATAAGTGATAGTGCTGGGATGTGGCCTGGTGTAATGTAGATGAGAAGCTATGGTTGCTGGAGTTATGTCAAGTGTCTTGTTCCTCAGTTTGGAACGCAAAATATGCTCGCCTTCAGCTTCTACCAAGGACAACCCCGCATAAAAGTCTCTGACCAAAGCCAATTTGTGCCCCTCAACCTTCTCAAACATGTGCTTCAATCCCAGGCCTGTAAGGGTAGTGATAACTACATTTTCCACCAAATTTTTGTTGTCCACCATACGCTCACAAGACTCAGTTCTTCTGCTGATTGAGTCCTCCTAAGAGATTTTTACCTTCTTTCTAAACCCGATGTAGGGCCTGTCTTCATCCTCAACTGGAGGTTCAATGGGCTCATCCTCAATATGTTTTGCTTTACTTCTGGTATTGACTTTCCTTGAGGGAATAGCAGTGCCCTTGCCCTTCCCCTTGATGGGCTGAGAGGTGTCCCCTTTCGATTATGCACTGCCTTAAAGGGGCTAGCAGTAGCCTTTCTCTTTCTGACCATCTTCGTACGAGCCATGGCGAATTGGACAACCAACAAAATACAGTGAATTAAATTCCGAACTCAGAAGAACTTCAACCCCCAACTCTGCAGACCAACAGCCTCAGTCCAAACTAAACACACAACATTGCAGCCAAAAGCTCCAAAATCAACAGTAAAAATACCAGAAAACAAATCCTATCCCCCAGCAGCAGCAAATCACAAAGCCTAACATCCAGGCATCACCAATGCAGCACACACAAATTACAACTAAACCCACAATTCAACACATCCAGTCCCACAACAGTGGCTTCCCAACAGAAATGATAACCCAATTTTCCACATACAACCCACTCCCAACAGCTATAAAAATCAATACTAACCAATTCCAAAATTCACCCAATCAACTAGCAATAACAAAAATAAGTTCGCTTCAGCTTACCGATTCTAGCCCAGCCTCAGCCTCAGTCACACTACCACAAAAATAGCAAGCCCTAAAAAAAATTTCAAAGCTGGAAACAACGGAGTTCACAGTGGTACCACCGGCGGTGAACGCTTGGAAGGACGCGATTGGGGCTATGGCTTGCTTCGAGATAAATTTTAATGTGCAGCGGATGAGTCACGGTTTCTATGAGATGAAGAGAGATGAGAAGATGGAGAGGAGAAACGGCGGTGAGAACGCAGCGCTGTGGTGAATGAAGGTGGATGGTGCGGCAGGGCGATGGTGCAGCGGAGGGATGTGCAGCGGCGCGATGTGCAGGGGCGGATAGTGCGTCGCTACGATGGTGGAACTAGAGTGATGGTGGATAGCGCGAGTTGCTGGGGCACGGTGGTGAGGGAGATGGCGAGATGGTGATGGGGAAGATGGGGAGGCTTGGAAGCTTGTCTGAGAAGCTTTCGGGGCAGAGAGAATAAGAAGGGAAATGGGGGTGAGATGGGTAAAGTGATTTTGACTTTTCAAAATAACTTTTTGAATTTTGAACCCCTTTTTTTTTTTTTTTTTTTTTTTTTTTTTTTGAAATAATGGATGTGAGAGGGCTGACTTGGATTTGACTTGAAAGAGGAGAGAGAATCGGGTTCACTTAAGTAACTTGGCCTGCTGCTACTCAAAGATCACGAGGCTCTTTACTACCAGTAGTAAAACTTACTACCGGTTCATGAGCTCACTGCCTCTGCTTCTCAAAAATAAAATAATTCCTGCTATGATTTCTGCTACCGGTAATAAGACTCACTACAGGTTCAAGAGCTCACTGCCTCTGCTTCTTTTCTTCCTTAAAAAATCAACACCCAAAAAAATGACAAATTTCTTCAACCAAGTATAAACACATCCCAACCATTACCAAACCTACAAAATTATGCTTGATTCAACTCCAAGCATTTTGATCTTATACCACAACACCAAAATGGCTACCAAGACCCACTTTCCAACATTTCCACCACACAAACAAATCCCCAAAAATAGAGATGCACTCAGCTTCTTAAAAAACAACCCATACACCAACTCTTCAGGCTTCCTAAGCTTTAAAAACATCATATGGAAACAAGGCTCAAAAGGGGGAACAAATGGTGACCAATATTTGAGAAATTAGGCTCAAAACACCAAGGGGGCCTTAAATCATATTCAAACATGTGCGAAGTGTTCCAAATTGAGCAAATGAGTTTCAAATGCTTATGAAATGCATTATTGAGGCACAATGAGCAGAAAGGTACAAATTAATCACAAATCACAAGAAAAACACATGGAAACATGGGGAAATGCATATACAATACATGAACAATGGGGTTTACATGAAAATGACATTTGAAGCTACACATGTGCATCCAATTGGCAAGTTCACCGTAAGGTATTAACTACATTAACATAGTGAGCAGGGATTGAACCACTGCAGCAGCTTGAATGAACAAAAGCAAATTAAGAGCAAAATTTATCACTCAAAACAATGCATAACTATGAATTTCTCAATCTTGGGGAGCATAAAAACACTAAATGACCACAACTAAGTGAAAATGCTCACAAAATGAATTATCAATATGCCCAACAAGTTAAAAACTGTTCAAAAAGTTAAAAACTACTCCCTTTTGCGACTGTTTGTACATTATACACAAAGTGTATGCCTCTCTCCCCAAACTTAAACTTTGCATTGTCCTCAATGCATTGAAGGATATAGCAAAAGGGACAAGATGGTCGAGAAAGGGCTTCAAAAGCACTTGTGTGGACTTGAAACATAACTATCCTACAAAAGGGGGTTAGACTGTCCACAAGTAAAGTAAAATGAAAGAGAAAAGAAAAACTAAAGATTATATACAAAGAGCAACACCAGAGGTTACTCAGATGGGGCATCATGGTAGACTGGGTCCATCAGGTCCTCGATCACAGTCTCACGCAAAAAGTTTTCCAAAAATGGTTTAAGTCTTTGCCCATTCACTTTGAAAATGTTACCATTTTTTGGATTCTCAATCTCCACAGCCCCGTGAGGGAATACAGTTTTAACAATGAAAGGCCCCACCCAACGGGACCTTAACTTACCAGGAAAGAGGTGCAGCCTAGAGTTGTACAGGAGGACTTTCTGATTTGGCTCAAAAGATTTGCGAACAATGTTTTTATCATGAAAAGCTTTTATTTTGTCCTTGTACACCCTAGTGCTCTCATAGGCATCCCGCCTAATTTCTTCAAGCTCACTTAGTTGGAGCTTTCTCTGCGAACCTGCTGCATCAAGATTGAAATTAAGTTGCTTAATGGCCCAGAATGCCCTATGTTCCATCTCAACTGGCAGGTGACAAGCTTTACCATAGACTATGCGATAGGGAGACATGCCTAAAACAGTTTTGAAGGCTGTGCGGTATGCCCATAAGGCGCCGATCAAGCGAAGTGACCAATCCTTCCTATTGGGGTTAACCGTCTTTTCCAAGATGTGTTTGATCTCCCTATTGGCCAACTCAGCTTGGCCATTTGTCTGTGGTGATAGGTTGTTGACACCTTATGGGTTACCCCATACTTTTTCATTAATGCCTCAAATGGGCGGTCGCAAAAGTGCAAACCACCGTCACTTATAATAGCTTTAGGTACCCCAAATCTAGACAAAATGTTTTCTTTCAAGAATTTCAAAACAATTTTATGGTCATTCGTTCTAGAAGGGATTGCCTCAATCCATTTGGACACATAGTCCACTGCCAGAAGGATATAAAGGTTGCCAAACGATGATGGAAAGGGTCCCATGAAGTCGATGCCCCAACAATCAAAAATTTCAATCACAATAATGGGTGTGAGGGGCATCATGTGCCTTCTAGTGACACCACCCAATCGTTGGCAACGCTCACAGCTTTTACAATATTCAAAAGAGTCTTTAAATAGAGTTGGCCAATAAAAACCACATTGTAAAATTTTTGCAATAGTTTTCCTCGCAGAGAAATGACCCCCACATGCCTCACTATGACAGAAAGATATGACACTCGGTATTTCAATATCCGGCACACATCTCCTCAAGATTTGGTCAGGGCAATATTTAAAAAGGTAAGGGTCATCAAAGAAATAGCTTTGCACTTCTCTCAAAAATTTGTTCCTATCCTGAGTACTCCAGTGGGTAGGAACCTGTTCAGTAACAATATAGTTCACTAAATCAGCATACCATGGGCAAATTGAAAGAGCAAACAGTTGCTCATCAGGGAAAGTCTCTGAAATGGGGAGGGTGTCAGCAGAATCATTAAAGGATATCCTAGACAAGTGGTCGACGACAACGTTCTCAACTCCCTTCTTATCTTTAATTGTCAAATTAAATTCTTGGAGGAGTAGAATCCACCTAATCAGTCTTTGTTTGGCATCTTGTTTTGTCAAAAGATATTTTAATGCCGCATGATCTGTAAAGAGTAGAATGGGTGAACCTAGGATGTACGACCGAAACTTGTCTAGGGCAAAAACCACCGCTAGCAACTCTTTTTCAGTTGTTGTGTAATTTCTTTGAGCATCATTCATCGTTCTACTAGCGTAATAGATCACATGTGGTTTCTTATCTACCCTTTGACCTAGCACCGCTCCTATGGCAAAGTCACTAGCATCACACATGATTTCAAAGGGCAAGTTCCAGTCGGGTGCTTGCATGATAGGAGGTGAAGTTAGCATCTCTTTCAATTTACAAAAAACAACCTCACAGTCATGCCCCCACTCAAATGGGACATCCTTTCCTAGGAGATTACACAAAGGTCGCGCAATGCCACTAAAACCTTTAATGAACCTCCTATAAAAACCCGCGTGACCTAGAAATGACCGCACATCTTTTACACTCTTAGGGGAAGGAAGTTTTGAAATTAACTCAACTTTGGCTTTATCAACCTCTATCCCCCTAGAGGACACTATATGCCCAAGGACTATTCCCTGTGTCACCATAAATTGACACTTCTCCCAATTCAACACCAGGTTTGTCTCCTCACATCTTTTCAGAACCAAAGACAGGTTTTCTAGACAGCCATCAAATGAATCCCCGAAAACTGAGAAGTCATCCATGAAGACCTCTACAATTTTCTCCACCATATCGCTAAATAAACCAGTCATGCATCTCTGGAAAGTACCAGGAGCATTACACAAACCAAAAGGCATGTTCCTAAAGGTAAATGTCCCAAAGGGACATATGAAAGTAGTCTTTTCTTGGTCTTCTAAGGAAACTTCTATTTGGTTGTAGCCCGAGTACCCATCTAGGAAACAATAGAAAGCATGCCCCGCAACTCTCTCTAGGATTTGGTCAATGAAGGGTAAGGGGAAGTGGTCTTTCCTAGTGGATGAATTTAACTTTCTATAGTCAATGCACAATCGCCACCTTGTGGTGACTCGTGTGGGAATCAATTTACCCTCTTCATTCTCTACCACAGTGATACCCGATTTCTTGGGCACCACTTGTATAGGACTCACCCATTTGCTATCCGCTATGGGATAGATTATCCCCACATCCAACAACTTCAGAACCTCCTTTCGCACAACCTCCTTCATTATGGGGTTCAATCTCCTTTGAGGTTGGCGTGAATGTTTGACATCATCCTCAAGATAAATCCTATGGGTGCAAAGAGAGGGGCTAATTCCCTTGAGGTCGGCGATGGACCAACCTATAGCACTTTTGTGAGCTCTAAGCACTTCTAACAATCTAAGCTCTTGGTCAATCTCCAAGTGAGAAGAAATGACCACGGGATAAGTCTCATTGTCACCTAGGTACACATATTTCAATTTTGAGGGCAAAGGTTTCAATTTTAATTCTGGTGGTTGGATACTTGATGGTACTAATTTTTTCTCAATGGGTGGCAATGTCTCGAAGCGAGGCACCCACCCATTCACTTCCAAAACTTCCTCTTCATTGAGCATGGAGTATAGAAACTCCATCTCATCACTCACCTCTAATTCTTCAACAATCTCACTAACTAAACATGATTGCAAAGAATCTTCGTGGGAAGAGAGATCCCATTGGTGTTGGACTAGAGTATCAATTCTACTCACTTCCTTCACCTCATCCTCCATGTCCTCCCCCACTTCCTTCATCAAATTGAAAATAGTTAGATTTACAGTTATGTTCCCAAAGGTAATGGTCATCAAACCACTCCTACATTGAATCAAAGCATCAGCTGTGGCCAAGAAAAGCCTCCCAAGAATTACAGGGAATTGACTCCCTGAATCAAGCACGGGTTGGGTTTCTAGTACACAAAATCCACGGGAAAGTAGAACTTATCAATCTGAACTAACACATCCTTTACTACCCCCCTAGGAATTTTTACACTCCTATAAGCTAACTGAAGCTTGATACCCGTTGACTCAAGTTCTCCCAATCCCAACTCTACATAGACAGAATATGGCAATAAATTGACACTTGCTCCCAAGTCCACTAAAGCTCTACCCACCTTGGAGTTCCCTATGGTTATCTTAATCGTAGGGGTCCCGGGGTCTTTGTATTTACGGGGCAAGGTATTTTGTAAGAGAGATGTGGATTGCTCAGTCATAAACACTTCCTTATGCACACCCAAGTTTCTTTTCACTGTACACAAATCTTTCAAGAACTTTGCATACGAGGGCACCTGTTTAATAGTATCCAACAAAGGTATGTTGACTTTCACCTGTTTAAACAATTCAAAAATTTCTGTATGATTGGTCAACTTCTTAGGTGCCCTAAGTCTTTGGGGAAAAGGGGCGGCAGGAATAAATTTAGCCCTTTCTTGGCTTGAACCAATCTCAACACCACTTGGTTTGGGAATGCTAGGCTCATTTTCAATTTCTTTCTCATCCCCCTTAGATTCCTTTTGTAAATTTAGAGAAACTTCTTTGTTGGAATCTTTGGGTGGGATGGTTTTATCAATGATTTTTCCACTTCGAAGAGTGGTGATGGCCTTAGCATGTTCATGGTTCCCTTCATTGGGATTTGAGGATCCAATGCTATGTTGACCTTGTGGATTTTGCACGGGTTGAGAGGGGAACTTCCCCTTCT
>JAESVK010064153.1:0-12482 GCA_017140935.1 Hamamelis virginiana
AGAAGGGGAAGTTCCCCTCTCAACCCGTGCAAAATCCACAAGGTCAACATAGCATTGGATCCTCAAATCCCAATGAAGGGAACCATGAACATGCTAAGGCCATCACCACTCTTCGAAGTGGAAAAATCATTGATAAAACCATCCCACCCAAAGATTCCAACAAAGAAGTTTCTCTAAATTTACAAAAGGAATCTAAGGGGGATGAGAAAGAAATTGAAAATGAGCCTAGCATTCCCAAACCAAGTGGTGTTGAGATTGGTTCAAGCCAAGAAAGGGCTAAATTTATTCCTGCCGCCCCTTTTCCCCAAAGACTTAGGGCACCTAAGAAGTTGACCAATCATACAGAAATTTTTGAATTGTTTAAACAGGTGAAAGTCAACATACCTTTGTTGGATACTATTAAACAGGTGCCCTCGTATGCAAAGTTCTTGAAAGATTTGTGTACAGTGAAAAGAAACTTGGGTGTGCATAAGGAAGTGTTTATGACTGAGCAATCCACATCTCTCTTACAAAATACCTTGCCCCGTAAATACAAAGACCCCGGGACCCCTACGATTAAGATAACCATAGGGAACTCCAAGGTGGGTAGAGCTTTAGTGGACTTGGGAGCAAGTGTCAATTTATTGCCATATTCTGTCTATGTAGAGTTGGGATTGGGAGAACTTGAGTCAACGGGTATCAAGCTTCAGTTAGCTTATAGGAGTGTAAAAATTCCTAGGGGGGTAGTAAAGGATGTGTTAGTTCAGATTGATAAGTTCTACTTTCCCGTGGATTTTGTGTACTAGAAACCCAACCCGTGCTTGATTCAGGGAGTCAATTCCCTGTAATTCTTGGGAGGCTTTTCTTGGCCACAGCTGATGCTTTGATTCAATGTAGGAGTGGTTTGATGACCATTACCTTTGGGAACATAACTGTAAATCTAACTATTTTCAATTTGATGAAGGAAGTGGGGGAGGACATGGAGGATGAGGTGAAGGAAGTGAGTAGAATTGATACTCTAGTCCAACACCAATGGGATCTCTCTTCCCACGAAGATTCTTTGCAATCATGTTTAGTTAGTGAGATTGTTGAAGAATTAGAGGTGAGTGATGAGATGGAGTTTCTATACTCCATGCTCAATGAAGAGGAAGTTTTGGAAGTGAATGGGTGGGTGCCTCGCTTCGAGACATTGCCACCCATTGAGAAAAAATTAGTACCATCAAGTATCCAACCACCAGAATTAAAATTGAAACCTTTGCCCTCAAAATTGAAATATGTGTACCTAGGTGACAATGAGACTTATCCCGTGGTCATTTCTTCTCACTTGGAGATTGACCAAGAGCTTAGATTGTTAGAAGTGCTTAGAGCTCACAAAAGTGCTATAGGTTGGTCCATCGCCGACCTCAAGGGAATTAGTCCCTCTCTTTGCACCCATAGGATTTATCTTGAGGATGATGTCAAACCTTCACGCCAACCTCAAAGGAGATTGAACCCCATAATGAAGGAGGTTGTGCGAAAGGAGGTTCTAAAGTTGTTGGATGTGGGGATAATCTATCCCATAGCGGATAGAAAATGGGTGAGTCCTATACATGTGGTGCCCAAGAAATCGGGTATCACTGTGGTAGAGAATGAAGAGGGTGAATTGATTCCCACACGAGTCACCACAGGGTGGCGAGTGTGCATTGACTACAGAAAGTTAAATTCATCCACTAGGAAAGACCACTTCCCCTTACCCTTCATTGACCAAATCCTAGAGAGAGTTGCGGGGCATGCTTTCTATTGTTTCCTAGATGGGTACTCGGGCTACAACCAAATAGAAGTTTCCTTAGAAGACCAAGAAAAGACTACTTTCACATGTCCCTTTGGGACATTTGCCTTTAGGAACATGCCTTTTGGTTTGTGTAATGCTCCCGGTACCTTCCAGAGATGCATGACTGGTTTATTTAGCGATATGGTGGAGAAAATGTAGAGGTCTTCATGGATGACTTCTCAGTTTTCGGGGATTCATTTGATGGCTGTCTAGAAAACCTGTCTTTGGTTCTGAAAAGATGTGAGGAGACAAACCTGGTGTTGAATTGGGAGAAGTGTCAATTTATGGTGACACAGGGAATAGTCCTTGGGCATATAGTGTCCTCTAGGGGGATAGAGGTTGATAAAGCCAAAGTTGAGTTAATTTCAAAACTTCCTTCCCCTAAGAGTGTAAAAGATGTGCGGTCATTTCTAGGTCACGCGGGTTTTTATAGGAGGTTCATTAAAGGTTTTAGTGGCATTGCGCGACCTTTGTGTAATCTCCTAGGAAAGGATGTCCCATTTGAGTGGGGGCATGACTGTGAGGTTGTTTTTTGTAAATTGAAAGAGATGCTAACTTCACCTCCTATCATGCAAGCACCCGACTGGAACTTGCCCTTTGAAATCATGTGTGATGCTAGTGACTTTGCCATAGGAGCGGTGCTAGGTCAAAGGGTAGATAAGAAACCACATGTGATCTATTACGCTAGTAGAACGATGAATGATGCTCAAAGAAATTACACAACAACTGAAAAAGAGTTGCTAGCGGTGGTTTTTGCCCTAGACAAGTTTCGGTCGTACATCCTAGGTTCACCCATTCTACTCTTTACAGATCATGCGGCATTAAAATATCTTTTGACAAAACAAGATGCCAAACAAAGACTGATTAGGTGGATTCTACTCCTCCAAGAATTTAATTTGACAATTAAAGATAAGAAGGGAGTTGAGAACGTTGTCGTCGACCACTTGTCTAGGATATCCTTTAATGATTCTGCTGACACCCTCCCCATTTCAGAGACTTTCCCTGATGAGCAACTGTTTGCTCTTTCAATTTGCCCATGGTATGCTGATTTAGTGAACTATATTGTTACTAAACAGGTTCCTACCCACTGGAGTACTCAGGATAGGAACAAATTTTTTAGAGAAGTGCAAAGCTATTTCTTTGATGACCCTTACCTTTTTAAATATTGCCCTGACCAAATCTTGAGGAGATGTGTGCCGGATATTGAAATACCGAGTGTCATATCTTTCTGTCATAGTGAGGCATGTGGGGGTCATTTCTCTGCGAGGAAAACTATTGCAAAAATTTTACAATGTGGTTTTTATTGGCCAACTCTATTTAAAGACTCTTTTGAATATTGTAAAAGCTGTGAGCGTTGCCAATGATTGGGTGGTGTCACTAGAAGGCACATGATGCCCCTCACACCCATTATTGTGATTGAAATTTTTGATTGTTGGGGCATCGACTTCATGGGACCCTTTCCATCATCGTTTGGCAACCTTTATATCCTTCTGGCAGTGGACTATGTGTCCAAATGGATTGAGGCAATCCCTTCTAGAACGAATGACCATAAAATTGTTTTGAAATTCTTGAAAGAAAACATTTTGTCTAGATTTGGGGTACCTAAAGCTATTATAAGTGACGGTGGTTTGCACTTTTGCGACCGCCCATTTGAGGCATTAATGAAAAAGTATGGGGTAACCCATAAGGTGTCAACAACCTATCACCACAGACAAATGGCCAAGCTGAGTTGGCCAATAGGGAGATCAAACACATCTTGGAAAAGACGGTTAACCCCAATAGGAAGGATTGGTCACTTCGCTTGATCGGCGCCTTATGGGCATACCGCACAGCCTTCAAAACTGTTTTAGGCATGTCTCCCTATCGCATAGTCTATGGTAAAGCTTGTCACCTGCCAGTTGAGATGGAACATAGGGCATTCTGGGCCATTAAGCAACTTAATTTCAATCTTGATGCAGCAGGTTCGCAGAGAAAGCTCCAACTAAGTGAGCTTGAAGAAATTAGGCGGGATGCCTATGAGAGCACTAGGGTGTACAAGGACAAAATAAAAGCTTTTCATGATAAAAACATTGTTCGCAAATCTTTTGAGCCAAATCAGAAAGTCCTCCTGTACAACTCTAGGCTGCACCTCTTTCCTGGTAAGTTGAGGTCCCGTTGGGTGGGGCCTTTCATTGTTAAAACTGTATTCCCTCACGGGGCTGTGGAGATTGAGAATCCAAAAAATGGTAACATTTTCAAAGTGAATGGGCAAAGACTTAAACCATTTTTGGAAAACTTTTTGCATGAGACTGTGATCGAGGACCTGATGGACCCAGTCTACCATGATGCCCCATCTGAGTAACCTCTGGTGTTGCTCTTTGTATATAATCTTTAGTTTTTCTTTTCTCTTTCATTTTACTTTACTTGTGGACAGTCTAACCCCCTTTTGTAGGATAGTTATGTTTCAAGTCCACACAAGTGCTTTTGAAGCCCTTTCTCGACCATCTTGTCCCTTTTGCTATATCCTTCAATGCATTGAGGACAATGCAAAGTTTAAGTTTGGGGAGAGAGGCATACACTTTGTGTATAATGTACAAACAGTCGCAAAAGGGAGTAGTTTTTAACTTTTTGAACAGTTTTTAACTTGTTGGGCATATTGATAATTCATTTTGTGAGCATTTTCACTTAGTTGTGGTCATTTAGTGTTTTTATGCTCCCCAAGATTGAGAAATTCATAGTTATGCATTGTTTTGAGTGATAAATTTTGCTCTTAATTTGCTTTTGTTCATTCAAGCTGCTGCAGTGGTTCAATCCCTGCTCACTATGTTAATGTAGTTAATACCTTACGGTGAACTTGCCAATTGGATGCACATGTGTAGCTTCAAATGTCATTTTCATGTAAACCCCATTGTTCATGTATTATATATGCATTTCCCCATGTTTCCATGTGTTTTTCTTGTGATTTGTGATTAATTTGTACCTTTCTGCTCATTGTGCCTCAATAATGCATTTCATAAGCATTTGAAACTCATTTGCTCAATTTGGAACACTTCGCACATGTTTGAATATGATTTAAGGCCCCCTTGGTGTTTTGAGCCTAATTTCTCAAATATTGGTCACCATTTGTTCCCCCTTTTGAGCCTTGTTTCCATATGATGTTTTTAAAGCTTAGGAAGCCTGAAGAGTTGGTGTATGGGTTGTTTTTTAAGAAGCTGAGTGCATCTCTATTTTTGGGGATTTGTTTGTGTGGTGGAAATGTTGGAAAGTGGGTCTTGGTAGCCATTTTGGTGTTGTGGTATGAGTACTAAATGGTTGGAGTTGAATCAAGCATAATTTTGTAGGTTTGGTAATGGTTGGGATGTGTTTATACTTGGTTGAAGAAATTTGTCATTTTTTTGGGTGTTGATTTTTTAAGGAAGAAAAGAAGCAGAGGCAGTGAGCTCTTGAACCTGTAGTGAGTCTTATTACCGGTAGCAGAAATCATAGCAGGAATTATTTTATTTTTGAGAAGCAGAGGCAGTGAGCTCATGAACCGGTAGTAAGTTTTACTACTGGTAGTAAAGAGCCTCGTGATCTTTGAGTAGCAGCAGGCCAAGTTACTTAAGTGAACCCGATTCTCTCTCCTCTTTCAAGTCAAATCCAAGTCAGCCCTCTCACATCCATTATTTCAAAAAAAAAAAAAAAAAAAAAAAAAAAAAAAGGGGTTCAAAATTCAAAAAGTTATTTTGAAAAGTCAAAATCACTTTACCCATCTCACCCCCATTTCCCTTCTTATTCTCTCTGCCCCGAAAGCTTCTCAGACAAGCTTCCAAGCCTCCCCATCTTCCCCATCACCATCTCACCATCTCCCTCACCACCGTGCCCCAGCAACTCGCGCCATCCACCATCACTCTAGTTCCACCATCGTAGCGACGCACTATCCGCCCCTGCACATCGCGCCGCTGCACATCCCTCCGCTGCACCATCGCCCTGCCGCGCCATCCACCTTCATTCACCACAGCGCTGCGTTCTCACCGCCGTTTCTCCTCTCCATCTTCTCATCTCTCTTCATCTCATATAAACCGTGACTCATCCGCTGCACATTAAAATTTATCCCGAAGCAAGCCATAGCCCCAATCGCGTCCTTCCAAGCGTTCACCCACGGCGATACCACTGTGAACTCCGTTGTTTCCAGCTTTGAAATTTTTTTTAGGGCTTGCTATTTTTGTGGTAGTGTAACTGAGGCTGAGGCTGGGCTAGAATCGGTAAGCTGAAGCGAACTTTATTTTGTTATTGCTAGTTGATTAGGTGAATTTTGGAATTGGTTAGTATTGATTTTTATAGCTGTTGGGAGTGGGTTGTATGTGGAAAATTGGGTTATCATTTCTGTTGGGAAGCCACTGTTGTGGGACTGGATGTGTTGAATTGTGGGTTTAGTTGTAATTTGTGTGTGCTGCATTGGTGATGCCTGGATGTTAGGCTTTGTGATTTGCTGCTGCTGGGGGATAGGATTTGTTTTCTGGTATTTTTACTGTTGATTTTGGAGCTTTTGGCTGCAATGTTGTGTGTTTAGTTTGGACTGAGGCTGTTGGTCTGCAGAGTTGGGGGTTGAAGTTCTTCTGAGTTCGGAATTTAATTCACTGTATTTTGTTGGTTGTCCAATTCGCCATGGCTCGTACGAAGATGGTCAGAAAGAGAAAGGCTACTGCTAGCCCCTTTAAGGCAGTGCATAATCGAAAGGGGACACCTCTCAGCCCATCAAGGGGAAGGGCAAGGGCACTGCTATTCCCTCAAGGAAAGTCAATACCAGAAGTAAAGCAAAACATATTGAGGATGAGCCCATTGAACCTCCAGTTGAGGATGAAGACAGGCCCTACATCGGGTTTAGAAAGAAGGTAAAAATCTCTTAGGAGGACTCAATCAGCAGAAGAACTGAGTCTTGTGAGCGTATGGTGGACAACAAAAATTTGGTGGAAAATGTAGTTATCACTACCCTTACAGGCCTGGGATTGAAGCACATGTTTGAGAAGGTTGAGGGGCACAAATTGGCTTTGGTCAGAGACTTTTATGCGGGGTTGTCCTTGGTAGAAGCTGAAGGCGAGCATATTTTGCGTTCCAAACTGAGGAACAAGACACTTGACATAACTCCAGCAACCATAGCTTCTCATCTACATTACACCAGGCCACATCCCAGCACTATCACTTATCCAAGTGCTGATTATGAAGCTATGCCAGAGGGGGAATTGGTACTGGAGGTTTGTACCAGCCCGGATGACTTTAAGGGTCAGTTCACTCAAGGAATGCTGAAAGGCAAATATCGGCTGTTGAACTTGATTGCTCATGCCAACTTGAAGCCAACAGAATCTGACAAGTTACCCAGCTTTGATTATATTAAGTTTTTGTATGCAATCATGGCAAGAGAAGTGATTGACTTTGCTGAGATTATTTGGAATCAAATGAAGGATTTTCTTACCAGTGCAAGCAAGAAGTGTAGCATGCCCTTTGCATTCATGGTAACAGAGATGTGTGTTAAAGCAGGGGTCCCTAGGAGACAAGATGATCATTGGCACTCAGCTGAAAAGGGGCCTATCACTTCTGCTTCTGAAAGTAAAAGTAAAACAATGTTAAAGCAGAAAGTTGCAAGACCTGCTCCAGCCCCTCGCCGATCTGTTTCAGCTCCAAAGTCTGCCTCTCAGCCCTCTGTCCCAAATCCTCCACCTCCTCTACATGTTCAAAGGGGATCCGTATTCCTGCAAATGCACAAAAGGATCGAATCATTGATGAAGCAAATGATCCAGAGGCAGGACAAACTTGAGGAGAAGATGGAGCTATGTATGAAGAAGCTGGATCAGTTGATTGCTGAAAAAGGGGATGGTGGCACTGATGCCCCCACAGATGTGGAGCCTACAGATGACCCAAGAGGCAGTACCTAGGATGTGGTTTAAAGTGTCAGTGATGGGAAGTACTGAATGGTGGCTGATGATTGGACCTGTTTATTTTGGAATTGGAATTTTTTTTTTTGTGTTGTCGATTGGGGACTTATTTTGGTTTACTTAGTTTAAATTCTAATTTATTTATGTTGTGATGAACTCTAAGGGTAGAGTAGGGTTTTTGTGGTTGTGGTGGTTCTTTTTGGATAGAAATCCTTAACCTCATTGAAAACCACCACATTTTGGTCCCAATCTCTCCAGTGTCATTACAACCATATTAAAGACCTTTTTGATTTAAACTGTGTTGTGTTCAAGACTGAGCATTTGGTATTACTATGCATATGTTAATGTGTTTTTGTGTTTTCTCCTCTCACCATTTAAGTTAATCGAACTTGAATGTTTTCTTATGAAGGATATTTGTAAAATCTTTGTTGTCATGCTTGTTCTTAATTCCATCCTTTTCATTATGTTTGTGTATCTGTGTGCTCTCATGATAGGTTAACTCTTTGGTAATTATTGCATTAATGATTGGTGATTATTTTTGTCTGAGCATAAGCTTATTTTGAGTAAACTTGTTCAAAGGTTTGCATTACTTAGGAATAGTCAATCTTGGGGGCATATGATGTTTGAATGACTATAGCTTGTGTCAGGAAGGTTTCTCTAGTCTCTGATATATCTTTTTGCTAGGGACTAGCAAAATTCAAGTTTGGGGGTGTGATTAGCATCATAAATCACAATTTTAGCAATGCTTTTAACCCCATTTTGTCATACATTTTAATTCAAATATCATACTTTTGTTCCATTTGACTTAATGTTCACTTTTTAATGTTTTATAGGTTTTTGTTGTCAAAGAGTGGGTTGAAGGCCCTCTTTTCGACGATCCTTTTTGTTGCAAAGTAGTGGAGCATGCTTGGATTGAGTTTGGTGAAGTTCGGAAGCAAAGCGAAGTATTTTGGCAAAAGTTGTTCCTTACTACCGGTAGTAGAGTCTTACTACCAGTAATAGGAATTGCCAGGAAATTCAAGCAGGAACCAGTGAGCTCTTCAACCGGTAGTAGGACCCTACTACCAGTAGTAGAGGACCCGCGCAGCAGATTTCTATTTTTTACTTTTTGGTGGCAAACTTGTAATTTCTTCTAATTTTTTGTTGCCCTAAAGCAAGGGAAAGGGGTTTCTACCCAGGAGCCGTGAAAAGGAGGGGATGTTACACACTTTACGTTTTCTCTCTCTTAGTTTCTTCTTCTCTTAAGTTTTCTCCATAGATTTTTAGGGCTTTTAATTTCTCTCTTAGATTTCCCTCTAGACTAGTTAATACTTAGTTTAATCACTTGGTTTATGTTAGATTTAGTTAGTTCTTACTTTATTTCACTTGTAATCCATAGTTTTAGTTGTTTCATCTTACTTTTGGCTTGAAGACCTTGTATTTTCATCTTTTTGGTAATATAGAAGTATTTATTTCAGCTTTTATGCATTTATTGTCCTTCTTTGTGCATTTACTCCTATGTTTGGCTAGCTAATCACCCAAAGGTGGGTTCTATGGTGGATTTCTTCTCCAAGCCCTAGGTAAATGATGCTCTCTCATCTCAAAAGCTTTCAAATATCAATGGAATGAAGTTTAAACACTCTCTCATCTTTTGAATCCTTGTAATTTCATATTCATGACCATTTTATGACTAGTTAAGCTTGTTGTGTTTGGTTTATGAGCACATATGCAAATTACTTGTTTGTGAAAATGCCCAAGAGAGTTTTGAACTTTATTCTATTATTTATTTCACTTTATTTAAGCCTCTATTGTCAAATTCTCCAACTAAGACCATAGAGTAAATGGAATCTTGGTTGAGTTTTGTTTGAGAGCTCATGTATCAAAGGCTTGGAAGGAATGAACCCATAGGACCCATCCCTTTTATTTAACAAGTTTTCTTTCTCAAATTGCCATTAATTTGGCACAAATCTTTCACAACAAACAAACCCCCATGTTTTACATTTTCTTTGCATTTATTTGGTAGCAAGACCTAAGAATCGAATAAAACCTATTCCACTCCCTGTGGATATGACCTAGGGACTCCTAGAAATTATTGCTTGACGACCGGTGGATTCCTACGCTTGGGAATTTATTGCGCACATCAAATCAACATTTTAAGCTCAAGCAATTGGCGCCGTTGCCGGGGAGTGGCGAGCGTTCTAATTCGATTCGAAGAGAGCTAGTGGTAATTTGCAATTACATTGCAAATCCGGTAAGTTCTTTTCCCTCTTTTAATTTATGCAAAAATTCTTTATGTACATAATTGTTGTGAATAATTTGGTTGGGGTGAAATTAGTGCATGTCGGTGTGGACTCGTGATGAGCAACACCGACTTGTAAGAATTACACCTCAACAAGCTCCAAGAAATCCAATAGCAAGACCTTTGTTTCACTCACCTTCCACTCCTTCAATGGAGCACACTGAAAATCAACAAACTCCTTTAAATCCAAATGACCAAGGGTTACCTCATAACCCACAAAGACCTTATGACCCTCCGAGACAAGGAGATGGTGTTGTACCGCCGGCAACCCCGGCGGTGGGTAGGGGGAATGCTAATCCTTAACCTCAACAATATCGAGCACCCCCTGCCCCTTTGCCTAATGTTGGGAGAACTCTTAGAGAGATTTTGAGACCTCAAATGACTACAACACACTCATGTATTTACCTACCTCAAGAGGCCAACCATTTTCCTGTGAGACAGGAGATGATTCGTCTTCTTCCTAAATATCAGGGGTTCGATTCTGAGAACCCCTACTCACACATGAGAGACTTTGAGGACGTTTGCAGTGCTTTCCTTTCTACAGGATCGCCCCTTCACATAATTTGTTTGGTTTTGTTTCCATTCTCTCTAAAGGAAACGGCTAAAATATGGTTTCATTCTCTTACCCCTAATTCAATCTATAATTGGGAGGACATGCGAGGTGCATTTCTAGATAAATTCTTCCGTCCGGGACTCACTAATGCACTCATGCGGGCTATTCAAAATTTTTCTGAAAAACCAGGTGAATCTTTTGCCTCCGTGTGGGAAAGATACAAGGAGCTTCTTAATGCTATCCCTCATCATGGTTTGGATATTGGGCAAATCGTTGCCTATTTTCATTAAGGACTCTCCCTTGAAAACAAACAATATATCCAACTGATGAGTGGGGGACAGTTTTATGAGAAAAGCCCCGAAGAGGCTATACAATGTTTTGATTCCATAGCGGAGAATGCCCAGAATTGGGAGACAAATTCTTCCCTTGATGCCGCTAGAGTGCATAGCGCGCCCACTGGAGGAGGAAAACATCATGTGAAAGAGAATGATGACCTCCAAGCCAAAATAGCTACTTTGACTAGGAAGTTAGAGGCCATTGAATTGCAAAAAGTGAGTGAGGTGAGCACCGTACCCAAAGTACCTTCGGGACCTAGGATTGAGGACATATGCATCATTTGTGATGACCCCACTCATTTGACCACAGATTGCCCTAATCTTCCCCAAGTTAAGGGAGCCATTCAAATTGAGCAAGCTAATGCTCTCAACTACCCAAGGAAGCCCTTCAACTCTCAATTTTCTGAAACTTACAATCCGGGGTGGAGTAAACAACCCAATTTTAGTTGGAAGAGTGATGGAGGAAATGCTTCCTCAAGTCAAAGCAACCCACCTCCAAATCCTTTTCAAAGCAACCAAGGTTTTCCAAGCCAAAATTTCCAAAATCAAAACTTTCAAAACCAAGGTTTTCAATATCATGGTCAAGGTCCTAATTACCAAGGTCAAGGGTTCCCATCAAACCCTAACCCAAATTTTGGTCCACCACCGGTAAACTCATACCTACCACCCCACAAGAGAAATTATGATGATGTGATTGCACAACTTGTGCAAAATCAAGCTCAAACCAATCGAGCCATAAGGGATATGAGAACCCAATTGACTAAGTTGACCACTACCCTTGGGTGCACTTCAACAATAGAAGGGGAAGTTCCCCTCTCAACCCGTGCAAAATCCACAAGGTCAACATAGCATTGGATCCTCAAATCCCAATGAAGGGAACCATGAACATGCTAAGGCCATCACCACTCTTCGAAGTGGAAAAATCATTGATAAAACCATCCCACCCAAAGATTCCAACAAAGAAGTTTCTCTAAATTTACAAAAGGAATCTAAGGGGGATGAGAAAGAAATTGAAAATGAGCCTAGCATTCCCAAACCAAGTGGTGTTGAGATTGGTTCAAGCCAAGAAAGGGCTAAATTTATTCCTGCCGCCCCTTTTCCCCAAAGACTTAGGGCACCTAAGAAGTTGACCAATCATACAGAAATTTTTGAATTGTTTAAACAGGTGAAAGTCAACATACCTTTGTTGGATACTATTAAACAGGTGCCCTCGTATGCAAAGTTCTTGAAAGATTTGTGTACAGTGAAAAGAAACTTGGGTGTGCATAAGGAAGTGTTTATGACTGAGCAATCCACATCTCTCTTACAAAATACCTTGCCCCGTAAATACAAAGACCCCGGGACCCCTACGATTAAGATAACCATAGGGAACTCCAAGGTGGGTAGAGCTTTAGTGGACTTGGGAGCAAGTGTCAATTTATTGCCATATTCTGTCTATGTAGAGTTGGGATTGGGAGAACTTGAGTCAACGGGTATCAAGCTTCAGTTAGCTTATAGGAGTGTAAAAATTCCTAGGGGGGTAGTAAAGGATGTGTTAGTTCAGATTGATAAGTTCTACTTTCCCGTGGATTTTGTGTACTAGAAACCCAACCCGTGCTTGATTCAGGGAGTCAATTCCCTGTAATTCTTGGGAGGC
>JAESVK010064158.1:0-14422 GCA_017140935.1 Hamamelis virginiana
CTATTCCGCTGCGAATCCATGTCTGTGGTTTTTCACAGAACCTTTCACTTCCTTCTCCTCCATTTTCGATTTTCCAAACCCATTTCATGGGTTTGAGGGTTAGAGCTTGGATTATTAAGGATTGATGACTTCAGATGAATGTGGGTGACAATCTAGCTTGTTTTGTGAGGGATTTAGAGTTTTAGTTGAGATTCTTGAGGTAGTTTTGAGTATAAGTTTTATTTTGGGTTTGGGTTTATGTGGGTTTTACGCAACCTAGCTTGCATTTTCTTATAGGATTGTTGGAGACCTAAACCTCAAGGTAGGAATATTTATATTCTTACTGATACTGATGATAAATGTTTTAGGGCTGTCGCCCGTGTTACAAAATTATGAGAACTTTATCCACAAATCATGGATGCATATATCATATTGTTTATAAATATAATGTTAATTTGGTTAAGATATGCAAGCATGCCATGTTGTGTTGTGATGTGATGATGCCGTGCTATGATTTATCTATGTTTATGATTTACTAAATGGATATGGGTTTGATATGTGGAATGACATGTGTATTGAGACTACTCCCATGCCAATGTGATAAAATAAGAAATGAATGGATATATGTTTATGGAATGTCATGTGTATAGAGATTACTCCATGTGATTGATATGCTTATTGGGCATTGTAGACATCCATTTTTGACCATGAGTATGGTCATGAATGGTTGCCTATGATTAGAGGTGAAATAGGGTGTCAAAACCCTAAGTTGCCAGTTTTACCCTTTGAGGGTAGTAGGTTAAAAGTCATTATCACATGTAGGTTTTTAGGTCAGATTGAGTTTGTTCTTTTTGCATTAGGTTTTTAGAGAGTCTAGTACCATCCCTACAAAATTTCATGACATTCTGAGCCAGGCTTGATAGAAAATAAGGCCTTTTGTGACTGAAGGGCAGTTTTGTCCTTTGAATCACAAAAGTCCTGAATGACTGTCGATCTTGTTTCAAATGGCCTCGAGACTTTGGCATAAATATTTAAGGTGTATTTGGTAACTAAGTTGATCAGTGGCAAGGCCTGTTGAGCCTTCTGGTTCACATCTGGCTCTCAAAGCTTGAAAGGCCCTTTCAAAGCCCAGATTAGGGTTTCGACCGGAAGCGACCGGGATTCGATATTTTTATCAAAATAAAGCCTTCAAAGGCTTCAAAACACTTTCCTAAAATATTTTAAAACTTGTTTCAAGAAGAAGAAATGATTTCGAAAGCAATCGGTTAGAAAATTTCAAAACCCTAATTTGGGCCCGGCAGGCTCTAAACAGCTAATCGGTCGACTTTTTCCTAAACCTTTGACCTTGGTCAATGCATTTTCACTTCAAACACTTCTTAAAACATGGATAATCGAATCACGATCGTTTCGGCGCTTGAATCGTCAAATTTGGACTTAAAACGAACCCGAAAAGCCGAAAAAAGTCGAAACCGGGTCAAAATAGGCTGAGGAAAGTCAAAATAGGCTAAAAATGGAAGGGAAGACCAATGGCCGTCCACCTAGGGACGGCCAACCATCCATGAAGGACGGCCAGCCGTCCTAGAGTGGATGGTCATCGATTTTTTTCGCCAAAAAATGTAAAAATCAAAGTATTTTCCCTGCCAAGACTCTTCCAAGCCCTGCCATGTGTCTAGTTCGGCCATGAGGGCTTTTGGATGAGTATGAACACCTTGGAAGACTGATTTTGAACCCTTGGATCATTCCTAGAAGATTTAAACTCAGCCATTGATCAAACTTAGGCCTCCCTATAAATAGAGGACCCTGAAATCAGTTTCAACACACAGATAAAGCTTTAGAGAGCTAGCTTGGAGAGTAGAGGCTTGAGCAATTGTACAAGCTTCCCCCATAGCACTCTAGCTTAACTTTTAGAGTCCTTGAGTTCCTTGGAGTCCTTGGAGCTTGAAGAGAAGGCTTGGAGCTTGAAGGCTTGAAGCAAATAGCAGAGAAAAAGGTTAGTAGTTTTGTTCTTCTTCTTCTTCTTTTTCTTCTTCTTATTCTTTAATCATGTTAGGTTAGGTTTTTATTTTCCTAGTATGTATAGGGTTTAGCTTATTGTTAGTATACATAGGATATAGTTTATTATTAACATGCATAGTTTAGGCTTTATATTAATTTGCATAATAGGCTAGTTTGTTTTTATGCATGCATATTTCTTCTTCTCTTTTTCTCTTCTTCTTCCATTCTTCTTTGATCATGTCATATTAGATTTAGATATTTAGGACTTAGTTCATATCTAGAATACATGCTAGGAAGTTAGGATTTTACATATTATTTTATAAGAAAGCATATTAGTCCATCTCTTTGAGTCATTTTGCACATTGTTAAAGGTTGCATATTAATAGTTAGTGATTGGGTTTGTTTATATTATTATTGTGTCTTGATTAAAATGCTATATAAATTGTGATCGAGGGAGCGAGCAAAGGTAAGTCCCTTCCCTTATGATAAAATTAATTGTTTTCAAGCATGATGCATGATTATTTTGATATGTCATACTAGGTTGCATATTAGGTCATTTTTACTTCTTTTATTCTTTTATTTTATGGGTTTTAAACCCACTTTTTGGATTACTTATAAATCTGTCCATGGATTTAAAGTAACTTAAAAGTGTACTAAAACTCATTTTTTTTAGGCCAAAATCGACATAGAAACATGCCTAGGTTCACATAGAATAACTAGATTGCATTTATGACATTTTCATGCATTGTTTACACTTTTGATGATATTTTTTTATTTATTTTCCAAAAATTCCAGCATGCATATTTTAATGTTTTAGGTATTTAGACTAACCTAATATTAGCTAGAAACCCTAGGATTAGGGGGGCTACTTGATCCCACTTAAGACTATCCTTTGTTGTAAGAATTTTTATAGTAATAGAGTTTTACTTGGTTTAGGATTCTACTTCGAGAACAACTCTAAAATTTTGAAAGTGTTTAAAATGGAATGAAATTCCATCTCTTATGCAAAGAAAAGTGTTTTGATCAAATCCAAACTCTCGAAGCTAGAGTCCTAGATAAGATAGAGTTCTTTGAGCTATATAGTTCATTACAATAGGAGAGTCCTTGGGTAATCGAACTACGTGGACTTTGATCCTTATCAAGTAATTGGTAAGGTACGTAGGCAATCAAAAGGGTGCAAGTCCAATCTTAGGATGACTCTAGTCTCCTAAGGTCTTTAGGATTTCTTTAATTTCTTTTTTATTTTATTATTATCTATTATTTAGTATTATATACATTATTTTCAATGGTTGATTAGATAAATAGGATTGATATGATAAGATTTTGATAAAGCCCAATAGTAATTAGGAGACCTTTAATTAGGGCGAGGTGGGTGCCTACAAGGAGTTCCTTGGAACCTTCCCACTTCGTAACCTAGCCCCCGAATCCAACTTTGATTCATAGACCAAACTTTTCCTTAAAATATGGAGTCAATGTTTTATTGAAAATAAAACTCTTTTTGTGGTTTCCTTGTTCCCTAAAAATAAGGTGGTGACTCCCATTTTTTACAAACTTTCATCCTTTTTCAAAAACCCAATCTTGAGTGGATAATAGAGAAGGATAAAAGTGAATAATAGAGAAGGATAATAGAGAAGGATAAATCGAGACGGATAAACATCATCCACAATCCACTCAAGATAACACCCCCCAAAGTGAACGAGAGGCCTCCCGATCCAGGTTGGCTGGTTCACAGACTGGCGACTCCGCTGGGGATGTCGAGGGCTAAACTCCAGTTAATTATTTTTGGGCTTTTCAATTTCTTAATTAATAAAATCAATCACTTGCATTTGTATGATTGTGTGACTTTAATTTCTGTATTGGGTGCGCATTGACTCTGCATGATTAGGACGTTGTATGTTATAGCCAACGATGAGCCTAGCCCTGGGCTCGGTTTCTTTGACTCTCGGGTTCCATGTATGCGAAAGCCATCACCCTTCTTGCCAAGTACCCTCGGGTATATCAAACGGACCAATCACGTACTGTTGGACCCACGCGGCATTCCTGATGTCACATGTGATTAGGTATATCGATTGGACCGAGCGAGTAAGGAACACTTATCCTACCCTTTGCATTAGTCCATATAGACTATCTCTGTAGGACACATACTCTACGTCACTTTTAAGCACATTATTGTAATGTTATGCGGCCGGATTTTAGCCCCAATTTTGTATGAGCCATGATTGTGAAATGTGTAGAACCACTAGGACCTGGATCTGTAGGACTAAACATTTATGAAATGCTCTAAACTCTTAAGGGATGTATTCTCAAAGAGTCAAGGTACCTAATGAAGGCTATTACCCTATAGGTTCATGAGCTTAGGCCTGTTGTAGTGTTATGATGCCCGAATGGTGTTATTGATTTATGAGTCTTAGGAGAAGACGTGAGACGTGAGACGTGAGATATGAGACTGGGCTTTAGGCCCATGTTCTATGGATACAAGAGTTAGATCCGCTGTGAGTTTAGGATGTGGGATTTATGCCTATGTCAGAAGATATAAGCCTGTGGTAAGATTGAGATGTAAGCTGTGAGCTGTGAGAATGAGATTCGTACTCAGGCCTTAGGCCTATTTTTCATAAAATAAGAAGGTTGATCTGTAGGCTTTAGGCCTAAACTTTTGTGAGCATGTGAGATTATCCTTATTCATCCTTTTTCACACTGGAAGCTCTTAGTTGATTCAAACATTTTCCTTTTCCAAGCATTCTGGCTTGGCATTGTGATTCTAGCGGTCGGTTATTTAAGGGTCTACCTGTTGATTCAAAGATGTCTAGTAATGAGGATCATACCCCTACTGCCATTGGAAACAGTGGAAAGACGACTGATGAGAAGATTGAGGCACTCTTAAAAGTGGTTCAAGAGTTAGTTCACCAGAAAGAAGAGGAAGATAAGATGCGAGCCCGTACTAATCCCTTGTTTGAGAATGTTGATGAAGATGAATGTTTCCTTAGGCCTAAAACAATCACTGAACCCACTAGGCCCTGTGCAGAATTTGTTCAGCCTGTTGATTTGGAAAAAGAGTCTAAGCCCAAGATCCCCGCTTTCTTTTCCACTGAGCCCATACTGTTGAGTAGTAAGGTGGAAGCCCTGGAAAAAGCCTTGAAAGGTATTAGGAAGTCTGATGATCTGGTGGACATGTCTTCATTGTCTCTGTTCCCTAAGGCCCATATGCCCACTCATTTCAGAATGCCTGAGTTAGAGAAGTTTAATGGAATGGGTTGTCCTAAGACCCATTTGAAGATGTATGTGAGAGCCATGCACCCACGAGGGGCTGATGATGACCTGCTAGCCCAAATATTCTATAAGACACTGGCTGGATCTGCTCTGAAGTGGTTTTTGTCACTAGATGAGTCTAAAATGAAGACATGGGAAGATGTATGCACTGAGTTCAGCAATCATTACCGGTACAACACAGAAGTTGATATCACTAGGAGGGACTTGGAGACTACTAAACAGGAATCGAGGGAAACTTTCTCTGCCTTTCTCACCAGCTGGAGAGCCAAGGCTTCTAAAATGGCTAACCGTCCTGAGGAAGAAGAACAAATCTTCATGATAGTGAAGAACTTGCTCCCAGTGTATCACAAACACATGTTCTTCCAATATCTCCCAAATTTCCGAGCTCTAGTCGCTACCGGTACCCAAGTAGAGGACGCTCTAGCCGATGGAGCTCTTCGAACTGATGAACCCTACAAGAACCGCCGACCTGTCATCAATGGGAAGGCTACAGAAGTCAATGCCATATCTCAGCCTACTCCATTTACCCAACCCTTCTCCTTAGGAAATAAACCATCCAGAAAATTCACCGAGCTCTATATGCCATTGGAAAAAGTCTTTGAGAAGTTAAAAGCTCGAGGCCTGCTCCAACCTCTTGAACCCAGACCTACACCCAACCCATTACCCAAGAACTACAATGAAAATGAATACTGCCATTTCCATCAATCCAAAGGCCATACTACCAACCGTTGCTTCCGTCTCCGCCATGAAGTCCAAGACCTCATAGACAATAAAACCATTTCCCCACCTTCTCAACCCAATGTTACCCAAAATCCACTTCCTACCCATGCAGTCCCACCACCAGCCAATATCAATGTTATCCACGCCGACCCTTATGTCCACTGTGAGCCTATCCGCCCTCACCCTTCATTCCCTACTTCCATAACTGAAATGTTTCATCACTGTCAAGCCCATAGGCTCATCACCCCGTACAAGCCAAGATCCAAAAAACTTTACTGCCAATATCATGCCACCCATAGCCATGACACGGAATCATGTGATACTTTGCGGAATATAGTACAAGGGTTCATTGATCAAGGTCTGATTGAAATCCCTCAACCCTTCACTAGTCTAAGAGGAATTTATCGTTTATGGAGACAGTTTGAGAAAGATACATCCCTGGGTTTTAGTTCGAATAGGCTTCCTGAGCCTCGCAAAGTGGATCAGTCGTCAAAGAATAGTACTAGTCAGTGGGCTCTCAAAGAAAGGTTTGAAGCTAGAGATCCTTGTGTAGATTTATTGACAGAAAGAAAGGGGAGATTTAGTTTCTATGTTCTCTGCCCTAAAAAATCTTGTGAAGTTGAGATAACAAAGATTGAACTCATTAGATCTAATGCTAGAACCAAGAAAGCCTTTTCCAAGACTGGAACTAGCCAATGGGAATTGCGAAAAAGATATGAGGCCGGAGATCCTGAAGTAGGCCTGTTAGGGGAACCTAATGGGAAGTTCGACTTCTATGTCCTTTACCCTAAGATGGAGAAGCCCACCTTTGAAAAATCTACCTTTGAAGAACCCGTTGCTCCTTCTGGTTGGGGTGATGACCCTAACTCACTTAAAGAAGACATTCCTGTGGCTCAGGTTGAACCCGAAGATCCAAACCTCACCTGTTTTGAGAAAGCTAGCCAGAGTATCCTCAAGAAGTATTTCACAACCAAGGTCATCCATATAAATGGGGACACCCATCACCGAACCATCTATCTAAGGCAACCATGGGTCACCCAGAATTTCGGATCAAGTTCGACTTCCACCGAGTCTACCATAGATAATGGGTCAGAGAATGAGATTGATATCATAAAGTGGGAAGTTATTGTACTCTTGTATTGATTACAAATCAACTTTGAGAAGCATTCATTGTATCATTCAATATTCAATCTCTTGTATTGTGAGTTTTGTAAGGGTTTTGTGAGAACTCTTGTGGGTGAGTTGTCTTCCACCTTGAAAGAAGGCAAGTTGTAAAAGTTTCTCCACCTTGAAGGAGTTGCATAGTGGATTAACCCTCTTGACGGAGTTCTTGAGGCATGGATGTAGGCGGAGACCGAACCACGTTAAAACCTTGTGTTTGATTCTCCAACTCAATCTCTTTACTTTAAGTTTTTGTTTTAAATCTTGTTGTATTGAGTTGATATTCAATCTTGCATTTTACTTATCCAATTTCAAGTTTGCAAATTCTTGCATTCCATTTTTGTAAGAAATTTTTATTTGCCTATACTCTATTCACCCCCCCCCCTCTAGAGTATATTTTGGGCCAACAATTGGTATCAAAGCAAGTGCTCATTGTTTTTTTTAAAAAAAATTTGTTGAGCTAAAGATCATGGCAAATCAAATGGGAACCAACCCGGATAGACCTCCATTTTTTTATGGTGAAAACTATGGATTTTGGAAAAATAGAATGCAAAATTGGATTGAATCTTATGACATGAGAATTTGGAAAGTTATAATGAAAGGGAACCAAAATGTTTTCAAAAAGGATGATGAAGGGCAACTTGTTCCTAAAACTTTGGATGATTGGACCGAAGATGACATGAAAGTTATCCAAATTAATTATAAAGGAAAAACCGTATTGTATTATGCTATTAATGTTAGTGAATACAATCGTGTTTCATCATGTGCTACGGCACAAGAAATTTGGAGAAAACTTGAGGTCACTTATGAATGTACTAAACAAGTTAAACGTTCCAAAGCTCTCATGCTTATACAAGACTATGAAATGTTTAAGATGATTGATGGTGAAAATGTTAGAGATATGTTTACTCGTTTTACTAATCTTTTGAATGAATTGCAAGCATTAGGGAAAGTTATTCCTAATGATGATATTGTGTCAAAGATCCTTTTAGCTCTTCCACCTTCATGGAGTCCTAAAATCACTGCCATTCAAGAAGCTAAAGATATTGAGGAGATTGACATTGATGAGCTCTTAGGTTCACTCATTACCCATGAAACGGCAATGAAGAAGGAGAATGAGGCAATTCAAAGTGAGAAGGACAATGCTCAAGTGAAGAGAACTCTAACTCTTCAATCCTCTATCCTTGAAGCTAGTGATGGTGATGACTTCACCAACAATGATGATGATAATGATATGGCTCTAATCATTAGGCAATTCCAATCCTTCCTAAGAATGAAGAAGAACCAATCTAGACAAGGCAATGGAAGATTTGTCAAAGCAAATGATGGTAGATGCTTCAATTGCAAGAAGTTTGGGCACACCATTGCACATTGTCCTAGCAAGAACTCTTCCAACAACAATAACTTCCAATCTTCAAGAAATGATCAAAGAGGCAAAGGGAAAGCTATGGCCGCCACCACCGCCACTTGGGATGACATTCTTGAGGATGCTAAGAGTGATGAAGAGACTACTCAAGAGGAGACGACTAACTTTTGTTTGTTTGCCAACATTGAGGAATCTTGCTTCATGGCAAATGATGATGAAGGAAGTGAGGTAAATTCCATTTCAAATTGTGATGATGATGAATGTGATTTATCCGTAGAGGACTTTCAAAATTTGAGTAAACTATTTTATGATAAAAATTGTGTTTTAAAAAAGGAACTTGAATCTTTGAAGAAAAGCCTCTCAACTCTCAAAAGTGAGAAACTAGCATCAGTAAATGAAAATTCCAAATTAACTTTGCTAAATGAAAAGCAAAGGAATGAGATTGAGAATTTGAGAAACATACCTTCCACTTCCAAATCTTCAATTGACTCTTCAACTTTTGAAAATGAAAATAAACTTTTGAAATCCAAAGTTGAAGACTTAAACAAAATTGTCTACAAATTTACAAGTGGAAAAGAAAATTTTGATAGGTTACTTGGAGCTCAAAGAGTTGGGCTAAACAAAGAAGGATTAGGCTACATGTCTAATACTAACTCCAAAAAGTCTTCACTTTATTTAGATTTCTTTGTTAAAGCTTCAATGAAAGTAGACTCTAAAGAACCTAAATCAAAGCCTCACTCTCATTCACATATTACTAAACAAAATCTTAATGCTATTTGTCATTATTGTGAGAGAAAAGGGCATGTCACATTCAAATGTCCATTTAGAGGAAAAAGAGGACTTGGGAAAATGGTTGCTTGGATTAAAAGGGAACCTTCATCCAAGAAATCATTTGAACCAAAGACAATTACTATGAATTAACTTGAACGTTTGAGAATCCTAACCTTATAGGACGCAAGAGATTTGGGTACCAATAGTTCAATTGTATTGTGTTTGTAGGTATGCTTGAAATCCATTAACAAAAAGGATCAATGGTATTTGCATAGTGGATGCTCAAGGCATATGACCAGTGACAAAGATAAATTTATTTCCTTAACTCTCAAAGATGGTGGACTTGTAACCTTTGGGGATGATAGCAAAGGCAAGATCATTGGTAAAGGTAAAATTGGTAATGGCTTTATTACTATTGATAATGTTTTGCTTGTTAGAGATTTCAAGCATAACTTGCTTAGCATTAGTCAATTGTGTGATAGTGGCTATTTTGTGAACTTTACTTCTAATTCTTGCAATGTTTTAGACAAATACAAAATCAATATCCTTGTTGCAAAACGCCTTGGAAATGTGTATATCACTTGTTTTGATGACTTAACATCTCAAGATGTAACATGTTTTTCCGCTTTACAATATTCAAATTGGTTATGGCACAAAAGGCTTGGGTATGCAAACATGGAATTACTTCAAAAGCTTTCTAAAAATGAACTTGTTATAGGCTTGCCCAAAGCTAACTTTTCAAAAGATAAAATTTGTGATGCATGCCAATTTGGAAAACAAATCAAAACTAGTTTTAAAACCAAAGCGCATATTTCTACATCTAGGCCTTTGGAATTGTTACATCTAGATTTGTTTGGACCAAATGATGTAGCTAGTCTTGGTGGTAAACTTTATGCCTTTGTCTTAGTTGATGATTACTCAAGGTATACTTGGGTTCTATTTCTTTCTCACAAGAGTGATACATGTGGTGAATTTATAAAACTTTGTAAAAGACTTGAAAAAGAACAAGGCCACTCCATCATTAGTGTGAGAAGCGATAGAGGTAGAGAGTTTAAGAACCAAGACATCGAAAATTTTTGTGATGCACAAGGATACTCATATAACTTTTCGGTCCCAAGAACTCCACAACAAAATGGGTAGTTGAAAGGAAAAATCGTTCATTACAAGAAATGGGTAGAACCATGCTTAATTAACGTAATCTTCCTAGAACTTTTTGGGCGGAAGCGGTTAATACCGCTTGCTATGTGGGAAATAGAGTGGTTATTAGATCCATCCTAGCTAAAACTCCATATGAGCTATGGAAAGGTCGAAAACCAAATATTGGTTACTTCAAAGTTTTTGGATCCAAATGTTTTATTTTGAATGATAAAGATTATCTTGCTAAATTTGAGTCTAAATCCAATATTGGTATTTTTATTGGTTATTCAACTAATAGTAAAGCATATCGTGTTTATAATAGACGTACTCTAACCGTGCAAGAATCTATTCATGTTGTATTTGATGAATCTAATCCATTTGTTTCCAAGAATGTTGTTGAAGAAGATGAAAATTGCAAATTGTTATCTAATGCTAATGAAGAGCTTGGCAAGCTTAACATTAGTGATTCTTCTTCAAATGATGCACCTCAAGAGGAACCAAAGGAGAACACTTCAATTGTAGAAGATGAACCCTCAAATGAATCTCAAGAGTTGCAAGAGTTGCCAAAAGCTTGGAAATTTGTGAAAAATCATCAAATTGATCAAGTAATTGGTGATCCTTCACGCAAGGTAAGTACTCGTTCTACTCTTAGAGATGCTTGTAACCATATTGCATTTGTTTCTCAAATTGAGCCTAAAAATTTTTATGAAGCCGAAAATGATGATAGTTGGATTATAGCCATGCAAGAAGAACTTAATCAATTTGAAAGAAATAAAATTTGGGAACTTGTCCCTAAACCTAATGACCATACCATCATTGGCACTAAATGGATTTTTAGAAATAAAAAGGATGAAGATGGTAATGTTATTAGGAATAAAGCAAGACTTGTTGCACAAGGCTATAACCAACAAGAAGGCATTGATTATGATGAAACATATGCACCGGTTACTAGACTTGAAGCTATTCGTATGCTTATTGCGTTTGCTAGTTTTAAGGACTTTAAATTGTATCAAATGGATGTGAAAAGTGCATTTTTAAATGGTTATATTACGGAGGAAGTTTATGTTAAACAACCTCCCAGTTTTGAAGACAACACTTTTCCAAACCATGTCTACAAACTTTCAAAAGTACTTTATGGTCTTAAACAAGCACCAAGAGCATGGTATGAAAGGTTAAGTAGCTTTTTGCTCTCAAATGGTTTTATTCGAGGCAAAATCGATACTACTCTTTTCATAAAGCTTAAAGACAATGATATGTTGATTGTTCAAATTTATGTTGATGATATTATTTTTGGTGCTACTAATGATCTTCTTTGTGAGGAGTTTGCTAAGTTTATGCAAGATGAATTTGAAATGAGTATGATGGGAGAATTGATATTCTTCCTTGGACTTCAAATCAAGCAAACCAAAGAAGGCATTTTGATCAATCAAGCTAAATATGTGAAGGACATGTTGAAGAAATTTGGCATGGAAGGTGTAAAGTCTAGTCATACACCAATGAGCCCCACAACTAAGCTTGACCTTGATGAAAATGGTAAGAGAGTAGATCAAAAACTATATCGAGGTATGATTGGTAGTCTTCTTTATTTAACCGCAAGTAGACCTGATATCATGTTTAGTGTTTGCTTATGTGCTAGATTTCAAGTAAATCACATGGAATCTCACTTGCTTGCCGTTAAACGTATATTTAAATATCTTATTGGCACATATGATTTAAGCTTGTTATATCCTAAGCTTGCTTCATGTCAACTTGCTAGTTTTTCGGATGCCAACTTTGCCGGTTGTAAAACCAACCGAAAGAGCACTAATGGCACTTGTCATTTTATTGGCCACTCGCTTGTTTCTTGGTTTAGTAAGAAACAAACCTCGGTTGCTCTTTCCACAACCGAAGCGGAATACATTGCCGCCGGAAGTTGTTGTGCTCAAGTCTTGTACATGAAACAACAACTTGAAGACTATAGGATTCATTTCACTCAAATACCTATTCGTTGTGACAACACTAGTGCCATCAATATTTCTAAGAATCCATGCTTACACTCATGCACAAAACACATTGAAATTAGGCACCATTTCATTCGTGATCATGTGCAAAGGGGAGATGTTGAACTAGAATTTGTTAGTACGGACAACCAATTGGCGGACATCTTCACGAAACCTCTCCAAGAGGATCGTTTTTGCACAATTCGACGTGAACTTGGTATGGTTAGACCAATGGAATTATAATTTGTGCATTTTGTCGTATTCTTCTATTTCTCTTTCTTGCCTTTTTGAGATGACAAAGGGGAAAAAATATTGGAATACTTTGAATATCAATGTTTGCTTGTTTGTTGAGAATGTTGATTCAACCATGCTTGTTGTGCTAATTTGAGGGGGAGCTTTGCTCTCTATATATTATTCAAAGTTATGGTTTGTCATCATCAAAAAGGGGGGAGATTGTTAGCCCTAAGGTCCTTGACCTTATTTTGATGATAACTAAACCATACCTTTCTTCTAACAAATGGTTGAGTGTTATGTATCCATAGATTGTCTTTGGAAGTCTACATCAACATTCATCAAGTATTCCAAGTGCTATTTATTCAAATCAAAGCTCATGGTGATAAACTACAAGTGTCAAAGATGTTCACTTCTTGAAGACCAACTTGGAGACTTGCTCAAAGCTCATAAAGGTCAAATTGAAGTCAAATTGATCTACATATACTTTAGGAACTCTTTGTAAGACTCCTCTCATGATCAATTGTGTAAAGCTCAAGAGAAATGTTTTTCATCTCATTGTGCATTAGCATTCATGCTCTATTTGCTTTCAAAATTGACCAAAAATGTTTTGAAACACTTAGTTAATTTGTCAAAGTGTTTAGTGTTGATTTTGACTTAGAAATTTCGAATTATTGCCTTTGCAACTTCACTAGTCGACTAACCCATCTAGTCCTAGTCGACTAATTGAAGTACAGAAGCAATGTTTATGAAAATTCTAAGTTAGTCGACTAATCACCCTTGACTAGTCAACTAATGGTTTCTTAGTCGACTAACCCGCTCTTGCTAGTCGACTAATGTAAGGTCAGTAGCTCTGTTTTGGTTGTAATTTTACTAGTCGACTAATACCCCCTGTCCTAGTCGACTAACCGATCCCGGATCAAATTTTCCCAAATGTTGTTAAGTTGCTAGTCGACTAACCCTCCTTGTTCTAGTCGACTAACAAACCCAGATTTTGTTCATTATGTTTTTTGCTTAACTAGTCGACTAACATGCTTGTCCTAGTCGACTAACCGAGCCCGGGAATGAAAAATACCTTTGAAAATGCCTTGTTAGTCGACTAACAAACTTGTATTAGTCGACTAAGGGTTCTGCAACTTCAAAACGGCTATTTCCTAAACAAGTCATTCAAGCATTAAATGTTTCCCAACCACCATAAAACCTTCCCAATCCGACTTCTAGGGTTTCAAACGGTCATTTGGGTTTATGATGCCTATATATTGAAGGTTGGTGTTCATTTATTGTTTACCAAGTGATTAAATCTTTTGTCTTACGCTCATTACTCTCAAGCATTCATTATTCACTCTTCTCATTGATTAAATACTCTTGTACTTCATCCATTTGATCTTTTGAGAAGTTATTGTACTATTGTATTGATTACAAATCAGCTTTGAGAAGCATTCATTGTATCATTCAATATTCAATCTCTTGTATTGTGAGTTTTGTCAGGGTTTTGTGAGAACTCTTGTGGGTGAGTTGTCTTCCACCTTGAAAGAAGGCAAGTTGTAAAGGTTTCTCCACCTTGAAGGAGTTGCATAGTGGATTAATCCTCTTGACGGAGTTCTTGAGGCGTGGATGTAGGCGGAGACCGAACCACGTTAAAACCTTGTGTTTGATTCTCTAACTCAATCTCTTTACTTTAAGTTTTTGTTTTATATCTTGTAGTATTGAGTTGATATTCAATCTTGCATTTTACTTATCCAATTTCAAGTTTGCAAATTCTTGCATCTCATTTTTGTAAGAAATTTTTATTTGCCTATACTCTATTGGGGGGGGG
>JAESVK010064163.1:0-16014 GCA_017140935.1 Hamamelis virginiana
TGCTTGGCGATAATTGAGTTCCTACGCTTGGGACGTAATTGAGCACACCGCAAATTGACAAGCATTTTTGGCGCCGTTGCCGGGGAGTGGCGCGTACCTTGAAGTGATCCAAGGAAGAGCTAGTGGTAATTCGCAATTACATTGTGAATCCGGTAAGTTTTTCCTAACTCTTAGTGTATAAAAATTCTTTGTAGTGTAAATTTGTTGTGAACAATTGTTGCATGTCGGCTTGGACTCGTGGAGAGGGAAGCCGACTTGTAAGGAATTGGTCACAGCAAGACCTTGAAAATCCAAATTTGAGACCTAACTTGGCTCAACCATCCTCTCCACCAATGGAGCACAACCAAAACCAAAATTTTCAAAGAAATGCAAATGATCAAGACTTCCCAAATGAGCCTCAAGGGCGAAGGGATGATGTCATTCCGCCTGCAACCCCTGCACCTGGTGGGGGAAATATGAATCAAAATTTTCAACAAAATGTGCAGCAGAATAGACAACCCGATATCCCTATGGTAAATTTGGGAAGGACTTTGAGGGAGATCTTCAACCCTCACAGAACCACTACTCCATCATGTATAATCCCATCTCAAGAGGCCAGTCGTTTTGTACTAAAACCTGAAATGATTCGACTATTGCCTGAGTTTCATGGCTTTGATTCTGAAAGGCCATATTCTTTTATGAGGGATTTTACTGATGTGTGTAGTGCGTTCTTGTCGACTGGCTCACCTATTGACATCATTTGCATTACTCTTTTTCCATTCTCTCTAAAAGATAAGGCAAAAATATGGTTTCATACTTTGACTCCTAATTCCATCCGCACTTGGGAACAACTGCAAAAGATCTTTTTGGAAAAATTCTTCCCACCCGCTAGAACCAACATGTTGATGCGCATGATTCAAAATTTCACTGAGGAACCTAATGAGGCATTTGCCGGTGCTTGGGAAAGGTACAAGGATTTGATAAATGCAATCCCCCATCATGGACTAGACGTAGGTCAACTTGTAGGGTACTTTTACCATGGTTTGACCCGTGAGACTAAGCAATTTCTCCAAATGATGAGTGGTGGGGAACTTTTTGAAAAATCCCCCGAGGACGCAATCCCATATTTTGATAGGTTGTCAGAAAGTGCGCGCAACTGGGAGGTTAACACAACTCCCGATGTTGCAAGGAAAGCTAGCAACCCAAGTAGTGGTGGAAAGTTCCAACTTAAGGAACATGATGAACTTCAAGCCAAGGTGGCGAGTTTAACTAGGAAGTTAGAGGCCCTAGAAATGCAGAAAGTCAACGAGGTTACTGCGGTGCCTGTGGTGCCAAGTGTACCTCCTACACCTATTGTGCCTAGGGTAGAGGAACCATGCCTCATTTGTGAGGATCCTGTGCATTCCACTAGAGACTGTCCTACCCTTCCTACCATTAAAGGAGCCGTCCAAGAGCAAGTCCATGCTTTGAACCCCCCTAGGAAGCCTTTCAATCCATATTCTGACACTTATAACTTGGGGTGGGGGAAGCATCCAAACTTTAGTTGGAAAAATGATGGGGTGAATGCTTCATCAAATCAAGGTAATGCTCAAGCCCATCAAGGTTACTCTAACCAAGGGCAAGGTTCCAATTTTCAAGGGCAAAGTTCAAACTTTCAAAACCAAGGATATCATTTTCAAAATCCAAATCCGGGTTTTTCAAATCAAGCCCCCACTTTTCAAAATCAAGGGCCACAAGGATTTTCTGCGAATCCTAACCAAGGTTTTCCCCCTTTTTCTCAAGCAAATCAAAATCATCACTCTTACCAACCACCCCACAAAAGAAATTTGGAGGACATTGTAGCCCAATTTGTCCAATCCCAACAAACAATGAACAATGAATTTCGAACGGCTATTAGTGACGTGAAGTCTCAACTCACTAAATTGACATCTTCTATGGGGAGTTCTCAACAAGAAAAAGGGAAATTTCCCTCTCAACCCATTCAAAACCCCCAAGGTCAAAATAGTGTTGGGACTTCAAGTCAAAATGATGGGACTTTTGAGCAATGCAAGGCCATCACCACTCTTAGGAGTGGGAAAATAGTTGACAAAACCATCCATCCCAAAGATCTTCCAAAAGAGATTTCAAAAGATTTACAAAATGAATCAAAAAGGGATGATGATGTGATTGATGAGCCTAATGTCCCCAAAGCCGATGTTGTTGATGTGGATGTGGATAAAGACAAAGCTAAACATGTTCCCTCCGCTCCATATCCCCATAGGTTGAGAATTCCAAAGAAATTGAACAATCATGCTGAAATTTTTGAGCTTTTCAAACAGGTTAAGGTGAACATTCCCTTGTTGGATGCCATCAAACAAATCCCTTCATATGCCAAATTTTTGAAAGACTTGTGTACAGTGAAGAGAAAGTTAGGTGTCCACAATGATGCATTCATGACTGAACAATCCACCTCTCTTATTAGGAATAACTTACCCCCAAAATACAAAGACCCAGGAAGCCCAACCATTTCCATAGTGGTAGGTAATTCCAAGTTGGGACATGCTTTAGTGGATTTGGGAGCTAGTGTGAACTTGTTGCCATACTCGGTGTATGTGGAGCTAGGGTTAGGAGAGTTGGAGCCTACCACCATTACCCTTCAGCTAGCAGACCGTAGTGTGAAGATTCCTAGAGGTATTGTGAAGGATGTTCTAGTACAAGTGGATAAGTTCTATTTCCCTGTTGATTTTGTTGTTCTAGATACTCAACCTGTGGTGAGTCAAGGGAGTCAATTCCCAGTGATTCTTGGCAGGCCTTTCTTGGCCACTGCTAATGCCATAATTCATTGTAGGGGTGGGTTGATGACGTTGTCTTTTGGCAACATGACTGTGAACCTGAATATTTTCAATGTTATTAAGGAAATAGGGGATGATGAAGACATTTGTGAGGTGAATGTGATAGAATTGGTGGTACAGGAATATGTTGATCATTTTTCATGTGATGACCCTCTAGAGTCTTGTTTAGTGAGCCCTAAGATTGTTGAGGATGTGGCCACACCTGAAATGGAGTTTCTATACTCCATCCTTGAACATAGTGAGGTGATGGAAACTAATGGGTGGACACCTAGATTTGAGGAATTGCCTCCAATTGAGGAAAAAGTTTTGCCATCAATAGAGAAGCCACCTAAGTTAGAATTGAAGCCTTTACCTTCACATCTCAAATATTCTTTCCTAGGAAGTGAAGAGACTTTCCCTGTGATCATTTCATCTTCTCTAAATCATGATCAAGAAGTGAGACTCATAAAAATTCTGAAGGCCCACCAAACCGCCATAGGATGGACCATAGCGGACATTAAGGGAATTAGCCCTTTGATTTGCACTCATAGAATCTACTTGGAGGAGGATGTCAAACCATCTAGGCAACCACAACGTAGGTTAAATCCTGTCATGAAGGAAGTTGTCAAGAAAGAGGTTTTGAAACTCCTAGATGTAGGTGTCATTTACCCTATTGCGGATAGCAAGTGGGTGAGTCCTACCCAAGTTGTTCCAAAAAAGTCCGGGGTCACTGTGGTGGCAAATGAACATAATGAACTCATACCTACTAGAGTCACTACAGGTTGGAGGGTGTGCATAGATTATAGGAAACTAAATGCTGGCACGAGAAAAGACCATTTCCCTCTACCTTTTGTGGACCAAATGTTGGAGAGAGTTGCTGGGCATGAGTTTTACTGTTTTCTTGATGGGTACTCTGGGTACAATCAGATAGAAATAGCCTTAGAAGACCAAGAGAAAACCACCTTCACTTGTCCGTTTGGCACTTTTGCCTTTCGAAAAATGCCCTTTGGATTATGTAATGCACCGGGGACTTTTCAACGGTGCATGATGGGCATCTTTAGTGACATGGTAGAGAAGATCATGGAGATTTTTATGGATGATTTCTCCGTCTTTGGAGATTCTTTTGAGGGATGCTTAGAAAATTTAGAGAAAGTGTTGGAGAGATGTGAGGAGAAAAGTCAAGTCTTAAATTGGGAGAAATGTCACTTCATGGTGACACAAGGGATTGTGTTGGGACATATCGTGTCTAAGAAAGGCATAGAGGTAGATAAGGCCAAAGTCGAGTTGATCTCTAATTTACCCACTCCCAAATGTGTTAAAGACATACGGTCCTTCCTAGGTCATGCAGGTTTCTATAGGAGATTTATAAGGAATTTTAGTGCTATATCCCGCCCCTTGTGCAATTTACTTGCCAAGGATGTTGTTTTTGAATGGTCACAGGCATGTGAGGAGGCTTTTGAAAAATGGAAAAGTATGTTGATTGCACCTCCTATCATGCGACCTCCGAAATGGGACCTTCCTTTTGAGATCATGTGTGACGCTAGTGATTATGCCGTAGGAGCTGTCTTAGGGCAAAGAGAGGATAAGAAACCTTTTGTGATTTATTATGCCAGCAAGACTCTAGATTCCGCCCAGTCCAATTACACAACTACGGAGAAAGAGTTCTTAGCTGTGGTCTTTGCCCTAGATAAGTTCAGGTCGTACATTGTAGGATCTCCCATAGTCATTTTCACTGATCATGCGGCGTTGAAGTACTTGCTCTCTAAGCAAGATACGAAACCCCGTCTTATTAGGTGGATCCTACTTTGTCAGGAGTTTAATTTGACCATTAAAGACAAGAAGGGAGTCGAGAATGTGGTGGCGGATCACCTCTCTCGTTTGGTTTTAGAGACAGCTTATGAGGGTCTACCCATAGGTGATACATTCCCTGATGAGCAACTGTTTGCTCTAGTTAGTTGTCCTTGGTATGCTGATATTGTGAATTATATTGTGACAGGACAAATCCCATCCAGGTGGACTTCTCAGCAGAGGAGAAAGTTTTTGGTTGATGTGAAAAATTACTTTTTTGATGATCCCTATCTTTTTAAACACTGCCCTGATCAGTTGATGAGAAGGTGTGTACCTAACGACGAACAAATTGGGGTACTCACCTTCTGTCATTCTGAAGCTTGTGGAGGGCATTTTTCTGCAAGAAAAACAGCTGACAAGATTTTGCAAGCCGGTTTTTATTGGCCCACACTGTTTAAAGACTCATTTGAATTTTGCAAAACTTGTGCTCGGTGCCAACAATTAGGAGGTGTTACAAAAAGGAACATGATGCCTCTTACCCCCATTTTAATCATTGAAATTTTTGACTGTTGGGGTATAGACTTCATGGGTCCTTTTCCCTCCTCTTGTGGGTATTTGTATATTCTATTGGCAGTGGATTATGTTTCAAAGTGGGTGGAGGCCATCCCAACGAGAACGAATGACCACAAGGTGGTTTTGAAATTCTTGAAAGAACACATTTTTTCTCGTTTTGGGATGCCTCGTGCAATCATTAGTGATGGTGGGCTCCATTTTTGCAATAGGCCGTTTGAAAACTTGGTTAAAAAGTATGGAGTCACACATAAGGTTTCCACCGCATATCACCCACAAACCAATGGCCAAGCCGAACTAGCCAATAAGGAGATAAAACACATTTTGGAAAAAACGGTTAACCCAAACCGCAAGGATTGGTCTCTTCGACTAACCGATGCTCTTTGGGCATACCGCACTGCTTTTAAAACCATTCTTGGTATGTCTCCATATAGGTTGGTTTATGGCAAGGCATGTCACTTGCCGGTGGAAATGGAGCACAAAGCATATTGGGCAATTAAAACTCTTAATTTTAATTTGGCTAAAGCAGGTCATCAGCGGATGTTGCAAATGAATGAGCTTGATGAAATGAGGCGCGAGTCTTATGAAAGCTCCAGAATTTACAAAGAGAAGGTCAAGCTATTCCATGACAAAAACATTGTGAGGAAGACCTTTGAGCCCGAACAGAAAGTACTCTTGTACAGTTCTCGTTTGCACATCTTCCCAGGCAAGCTCCGATCAAGGTGGACTGGCCCGTTCGTGGTCAAAGTAGTCCACCCTTATGGTGCAGTTGAAATTGAGAATCCTGAAAATGGGAAAGTCATCAAAGTAAACGGTCAGCGCCTAAAGCCATTCCTTGAGAACTTTGACCGTCAGGAGAGCATGGAGGAGTTGGTGGACCCAGTCTACCAGGACATTCCTCCTGAGTAATTTCTGTGTTACTCATTGTACATAGCTTCAAATTTTTGTTGTTAATCATTCTTTTTGGAAATATGCATACTCTGACCCTTGTGCAGCTTTTTAGCTTGTTCATAGCTTTGACACAGGTACTTTTGTTCCCTCTCTTTTCAATTTGGTCCTTAGTGTTATCTTTTCATGCATTGAGGACAATGCACATTTCAGTTGGAGGGGGGGGGTATATACTGGTGTTCATACAAATACTCATACTTTTGCACATGCATAGGGTAGCTTCTTTTTGTTGAAGGAGTATATGTTAGTTCGTCATGTTAGTTTTTGTTGTTGTAGGAAGAGTTTTGCATAAATTTTTTCGATTTTAGGCTTACATGAAAATAGAACTTGAACTTTGAGCTGTGCTTTTCTTTGAACTTGTGTTATGAACATTGTACATTCCTATCACACATGCACGCCAACAAGACTGAACTTCACCACATCCGAGACTACTTTCATCATTTTTTGTCCACTCTTACTTTTGAATCATGACTTGTATCATTTCTGTGCATTTTGAATACAATTGGTATTGTAATATCAAAAGTCGTTGATTTTCGTTTCCCAAGCTCATTTTCGCTTGGTTTTGGCTCCTTAGCATGCATTTTTACATAACCATATCATTTTCATGCAATTTATTCATTGTGGAACATCCGTACATATTTGGAAGATGATTTTAGGCCATTATTGCTTATTTGAACTTCAAAATCATATTGAGTCACCATTTGAACCCTTGTTGAGCTTAAAAGTTGCCAAATTGTTCAAAAACCTTAGGATCCATGGTCCTTTTTGAGTAGGCCTATGCCAAAATGAATATGAAGGTGCCGAGCAAGTTTTGATATGTGTTTTGGGTGTGTGCAAGTTGTTTTGGGTGAAGAATGAGGCATTATGCAAGAATTAGCTTTGAAGTGGAGAAAAAAAAGGGCATGCAGGCATTTCTGCAGAACCAGTACCGGTACTGGCAAATTGAGTACCGGTACTCAACTTCAGTTCAAAACCAGTAGCACTCCAGTACCGGTACTCAAAGCCCAGTACCGGTACTCACATGCGAATTTGCCCTATTTAGTGCAGCAGACTCCCATTTCGCAATTACAAACCATTCTCTTCTCTCTCACTTCTCTCACATTCGAACTCCCCAACTTCCCCCTCTCATTTCCTTCTCTCAAACCCTAACCCTAGCCACATTTCCCCTCTTCCAAACACTCTCAAACCACCTCTCATCTCAAATCCCTCACTTTCACAAATTTCACTCTCCCAAACCCTAGATTTCACCATATTGGCCAATCAAACCATCCAAATTCATTTCACTTCTCATTTTCCACCATTCCTAACCCTCACAAGTCATTTTCTAACCGATTCATCGGAAGGGTTGTGTTCGAGGAGGATTCTTACACTCTTGGGCTTGGAGTTTGTGATTTCTCAAGAAAATTTGGCTTATTTGGGCATTTTTTGGGGGTAAGTGGTTCTCTCTTGGTTTGTGAACATTCTCGCTCATTTTATTTGTTTCAATTTGGATGGATACTGCTGTGTGGTGTGGGATTATTGTGTTCTTTGCTTGTGTGGATTATTTGAATGCAATGGAGGTAATGGGGAGGAAGGTTTTGAAGGATGTGGGGAAGGGAAGCTTAGTGCTTGTGGAGATGGGTATGTGGGATTATTTTTTGTATGTGTGGATGATGATGGCTTTGCTTTCCATTGTTGCCGTCTCTATGGCAAGAACCAAAAACCCTAAGAAGGGTAAGGCTTCAAGCTCTTCTGCGGAGCGAGCCGTAAAGAAGAGGAAAGCGGATTCCTCACAGACTGTGAAGAAGGGAAAGGGAAAACGCAAGAATATCTCGTCTGAGAGTGATGAAGAAAGCGATGAGGACGACGAGATCGAAGCGATGTTTGAGGATGATACCTTTCAGGCTTCAAGGGCGAAATGGACCCAGTCTATAGCAAAGAGGGGTTTTCATTGTGAAAGAGGCATGCAAATCGAGACGTTCATTTTCGATCATCCCATTCGTGAAGTCATCAAGGATCAGAATTTGAAGTTCATATGCAAGGGTGTAAAGGGATATCGGCCTTCAGTCGTCAGAGAGTTTTATTCCAACCTAGTTGAAAATGCTGATAAGGAATTCCTTTTGAACACCACGGTTTTTGGTGAGCCCCTATCCATTGATCCCGAGACCATTGCCATATCCTTGGGGTACACGCGTCCTATGACCTCTGACAGACCATACCCATTCCGTGCTATCACTGATTTTCATCCTGAGTTGTTTGCCAACACCATGTGCACCAATCCAGTACCAATGGGAGGATTCATCAGGAAAGAGTTCACGCCAGGGAAACTAAAAGCCGAATATGCGTTGATGAATAAGATTATTCACAACATGATTGTGCCCAAGGGAAAGGAAAAGTTTCCCAGTCAAGAGGAAATCGAGTTTTTATTCGAAGTGATGAATGGGAAGCTCATTGATTATGGTGCTGTGATTTGGTGTATCATGAAGGACTTCATTAAATCCACAAGCTTGAAGAGTCACATGCCATTCCCAGCACTCATTACCCACATGGTGGAAGCAGCAGGCATTAAAGGTTCAAGCAGAGAGAAATTGGCTCCCCCTCGTCTGGGTCCCATCACTGCCATAACTAAAGCCAAAAGCAGGGCTGTCTCAGCCAAGCCTCGTTCAGCTCAGTCTCCCCCAGTTACAGTAGGGCCATCTACATCATCAACCCCTGAACCGAAGAGTACGTCCCCATTGAAGAGGATGGAGCGCAAGATAAAGGGGTGGTTCAAATGCATCCTAGGGAAGCAGAAACAGATTGATCACAGGCTTTCCAGGCTCGAGAGAGAGGTTTTTGTTCTGAGAGGAGAACCTTCGACTGTTGAGGCACCCCTTCCTAACTTGGAAGGGGATTCTGACAAGCTGGATGATTGTGTTGATGAGGATGCATTCTCGACTGACGAAGAAGAATCTGAGGAGGAGTAGTTGGAGTTCTTGGGTTAGCATAGGGTGGTGTTGGCAATAGGGTAGCAAACCCAGCCATGTCATGCCAACACCCATTTTGTTTTGTTTGCCCCTTGTGTAACCCATGGTCATTTCAAGCTTAGAAGTCCTTTTTGATTTTGAATTGTCGTTTGTTCCCCTATGAATATTATGCATATTTAAGTATTTGGTTTATGTTAAATGTTTCTTTTGTTAATGAAGTTTTATTTCCTTTTGGTAACTTCATTCCGCTTCGTTTTCAATACTTGTGCCTTCCATTGTTGTGTTGTTGGTTGAGTGAGGTTCTTGTTGGATTATCACTACACTAGGAATGAGTTGTGCATATTAAGTTTAAAGGTTCGCATGGTTTGTTAAGTTTTAGTAATATGTTCATGTTCGCCTATCATGGAATTGTTGAATGCTTAACTGCTTGCTTGTGTATTTCATTTATCTTTCTAGTTCTTTTTAGTTCAAATCTTACTAGGGACTAGCAAGATGCAGGTTGGAGGGTGTGTTTGACACATAAAGTACGGTATTTTTACTTGCTTTTGACCGTTCTAGCATGCATTTTGGCCTTAGTTTGCGTAGAATAGGTGCATTTGACTTTCTTTGGTGTTTTATGCTTTTGTAGGTCGTTTGTAGTTATCCGCATCTTTTTGAAGTGTTTTGGGACGCTTGGAGAGTCGCCGTGTGTCGAGGAAGGTGCCCGTGCACATTTTCATCTTCAAACGGAGTCATTTTGTGAAGAAAACCCGCCAAAGCACGTTCGAATCGTGTTTCGTTCCTCATTTCAACCTTGGGAAGGGTTCTTCAGCGTGTTCGAGGCATTTCAAAGTTGCGAGGATAGTTTTGGAGGCAATGTTCGATGATATTGAAGTTTTGTGCCTTAAATAAAGCAAATTCTGCAGAATTCTCAAGTGAGTACCGGTACTGGCTTGATGAGTACCGGTACTGAAGTTCAGCAATTGGGCAGTAGCATGTGAGTACCGGTACTGGATGTTGAGTACCGGTACTGGGGCTCGTATTTTCACCTGCTATGTTTGTAAATGTCATGTTTTAGTAGGGGTGCGGTTGTCTTTTGACCCCCCATTCGTGTAGCTGCTTTGGGGGGGTATTTAAGGTCTCTTTCTCAGCTGGAGAAGGAGTCTTGAATGTTATAAGTTAGGGTTTGGTAGTTTAGCTTAGGGTTTTTCACATTTCTAGGGTTTTCTACATAGTTTAGCTTAGGATTTCTTGTTTCTCTTGTTTTCAATCAGTTGTAATCCTTGTTTTGGTTCTTTAATCTAGTTTCTTAGTGTTTGAACATTGTTATTTGTCTTTCAATCCTTTAATAGAAGTTGTTTCTCTCTTATTTTGCATTTATTACTTTTGTTCTTGCATTTACTTCCATATTTATAGCTTTAATGGAGTTCTAAACCTCCAAGGTAGGGTTCAAACGGTGGAAACTCATCACCAACAAAGGTAACAACACTCTTTCATCTCTTTGTGTTTAATGGAATGAGTATGATGCCAAATACTCTCTACTTCTTCTCATAATGCTTAGTATGGCATCTTCTTGACAATGTGTGAACAAGTTAACCTTGGTACACATTGTGCTTGAACCTAAATGCATACCAAGTGTTTGTATTATTGCCTAAGTGAGCATTTGGTATCATTCCCATATTCATACTTGTTTAAAAGCTTTCAAAGTTATATTATCCATCAAAGACCATTCTTCAATGGATCCTAGATGAGAACATTAATGAGAGATGCTTGTTACCTAGTTGTGGATGAGTAGAAACCTTAGAACCCTACCATTTGTTTCCTTTGTGTTAATTTCAATTGCAACCGGTTACCAAATCAATCAATCAACAAACCCCCATGATTTCCTTTAAGTACACATTCTTTGGGTTTCAATGCCTAAGGATCCTTCGTAGTCCCCACTCTCTGTGGAAATGACCTGTGGATTCCCATAGATTTATTATGCTTGGCGATAATTGAGTTCCTACGCTTGGGACGTAATTGAGCACATCCGAAATTGACAAGCATCAAACCTTCACGCCAACCTCAAAGGAGATTGAACCCCATAATAAAGGAGGTAGTGCGAAAGGAGGTTCTGAAGTTGTTGGATGTGGGGATAATCTATCCCATAGCGGATAGCAAGTGCTTGTCAATTTGCGGTGTGCTCAATTACGTCCCAAGCGTAGGAACTCAATTATCGCCAAGCATAATAAACTATGGGAATCCACAGGTCATTTCCACAGGGAGTGGGGACTACAAAGGATCCTTAGGGATTGAGACCCAAAGAATGTGTACATAAAGTAAATCATGGGGGTTTGTTGATTGGTTTGATTTGGTAACCGGTTGCAATTTAAATTAACACAAAGAAAACAAATGGTAGGATTCTAGGGTTTCCACTCATCCACAACTAGGTAACAAGCATCTCTCATTGGAATTCTCATCTAGGATCCATTGAAGAATGGTCTTTGATGGATGATATAACTTTGAAAGCTTTTAAACAAGGATGAATAAGAGAATGATACCAAATGCTCACTTATGCAATATTACAAACACTTAGTATGCATTTAGGTTCAAGCACAATGTGTACCAAGTGTAACTTGTTCACACAATGTCAAGAAGATGCCATACTAAGCGTTGAAGGAGAATGTAGTGAGTATTTGGCATCATACACCTTCCATTAAACACAAATAGATGAGAGAGTGTTGTTACCTTTGTTGGTGATGAGTTTCCACCGTTTGAATCCTACCTTGGAGGTTTAGAACTCCATTAAAGCTATGAAAATGGTAGTAAATGCAAGAACAACTCAAATAAATGCTAACAAGAAGGAAATAAATGCTATAGATTGATGTAGAGCTCAATAAACCAAGTTTGAAAGTAAAACTACAGATTAAAAGACTAAGACTAAGGTTTACAAGTGATTAACTACAAGAAGAAACAAGAACTTAAGCTATCCTAAGTAGAAAATGCTAGAAAACCTAGAGAACTAAGAGAAAACCCTAAGTTACACTAAGCTAACCCTAGAAATCAAGTGAGGAACCCTTCTAACAGCTGCAAATGAGCATTATATACCCCCCCAAAAAGGGCATCAGACATGGGGATCAAAAGACCAACATACCCTAGCAAAAAGAACAATTTACAATCAACCCGGGCTGTTTCCCGACAGAGGGTACCGGTACCCCCTTAATGGGTACCGGTACCTTTACTTTCTGCATCATGGGTACCGGTACCCCCCAAATGGGTACCGGTACCCCCCTCTGCTGCATTATAATTTGACTCCAAAAAGCAATGAAAGCCTCCTCGCTTCACCCGGAAGGCCATGTGAAAGCTGAAAATCATGTGAGGAGTGCTTGGAGCTTCTTTGCACTGATTTGGGACTGAGAAATACTTGATGAAAGCTTTGGGGCGGATTGCTTCAAACATGCATGCCAAATGAGTATGAAAGCACGCTCACAAGCCTCATTTGCCGAGTGGTTATCCTCATGCTCCACCAAACACCTCAAAATGATGGAAATAGTCTCATAAAACCTGTAAGCACTCAAAACTAAGAGAAGAGTCAAACGCACCACTTTACAGGTAATATGGCTCAAGTGCACACAAAAATGAAGGGAAAATGCGATAAAAGTAAGCTAAATTATGGTGCAAACACCCCCTCCAACTTGAACCTTGCTAGTCCCTAGCAAGAATTAAACTAAAAAGAACTAAAACAACAATAAAGATAGTTAAGCAAGAATTAGATAAAAAGGTCGCTTTCGCAAGCGCACATGAGCATACTACTTCAACTTAACATGTAATGCAGGTGTTTGAAATTATCATGCTTGAATCTTTCCCAAGTGTGTGATTGTTTGCCAATGGAAGTCCCACACAACACATAACAATTTACTAAGAAGAAATGCACAGAGAGAAGATAACTGAATGAAACGGAAATAAGCAATTAGCACATTCCAAGGGATAAGAAAAAGGCACAATCAACACAACACAACTTAATAATAATGCATAGTTTTCATTAAGAAACAACCAACAACTTGAAATCAAAAAGGGCTTTTGGGCTTGAAACGACCAAGGGTTACACAAAGGGGCTTCAAAACAAAATAGATGTTGGCATGACTTGGCTTGGGTCACTACCCGCTTGCCAACATCACCCTATGCTACCCTCTTACCAAATTGAAACTAAACTAGGAAAATAAAAAAAAAAACCAAAACATAGAAACATAAAACAACCCAACTACCCCCAATTTGCCCCAACTACTCCTCTTCTGAACCTTCTTCATCACTGAAGTCGTCCTCATCTACACAATCATCCAATTCATCCGAATCTCCTTCCAAGTTAGGAAGGGATGCTTCAGCAGCAGACGGGCCACCTCTCAACACGTTCACCTCTCTCTCTAGCCTGGATAGCCTATGATCGATCTGTTTCTGTTTCCCCAGGATGCACTTGAACCAGCCCTTGATTCTACGCTCCATTCTTTTCAGTGGAGACGTACTTGCAGGTTTTGGAGCTGAAGATGAAGATGGACCCTCAGAAACTGAATGAGACTGTGCTGGCCTGGGCTTCACCGAAGCTGCAATACTCCTTGCTTCGGTGACATTGGTAATAGGACCGAAATGAGGAGGTACCATTTTGCTCGAGGGAGGCAATTTAACACCTTCGGCTCTCACTAGCTGGGTAACCAAGCATGGAAAAGGCATGTAAGAGGTTTTGTTGTTGAAACTAACAAAATCCTTCATCACTCCCCAAATGACTGCAGCAAAGTCAATCCGGCGACCATTCATTACTTCAAAAAGAAATTTCACTTTTTCAATCCTTGGCGCCTTTTCTTTTCCTTTTGGCAAAAGGCTACAGTGGAGGATCTTGTTCATTACCGCATATTCAGGTTTCAGTTTTCCAGGGGTGAACTCACTCCGAGCAAAAGAATTCATAGGCATTGGGTTCGAGCACATGGCTTGGGAGAACTGTGCCCCGTTGAAAACAGTCAATGGCCGAAAAGGATAAGGTACACCGTCTGCATGTGGAGGCTGAGAATATCCCAAGGCTGCAGCAATGCCAGAGGTGCCTACTAGAAAAGACCTACCACCCACAGTTGTCTCCATGTGATATTCAATTTCCGCGTGTTCTCTCAAATTAGAATAAAATTCCCTCACAACGGACGGGTGATAACCCTCAATAGGCTTGCATAGGAATCCCAAATTCTGATTTCTAATTACAACACGAATAGCATGCTCAGGCATAAAAGTTCCCACCTCAACACTCCTCTCACACAGGAATCCTCTCTTGGCAAGCGACTGAACCCAAGCAATTTCTTCCCCCTGCGGTTCGTCTTCAAACATAGCCTCTATTTCATCATCCTCATCATCCTCATCGTCACTATCACTGACATGTTTCTTTCCTTTCCTTTTCTTCACGGGTTGAGAAGGATTTGGCTTCCTCTTTTTCACGGCTTGCTCCACAGAGGAGCCTGAAGCCTTTCCACCCTTCGGTGTCTTTGTTCTAGCCATAACCGATATGACTAACCCGATCATCGAAAATAGCCCTAGCATGGCTACAAGGCAATCCCACATACCCATTTCAGCAAGCACCACACAACCCTTTCCCACATCACACAACAACTTTCTTCCCACAATTTCCATTTCTGACCCACAGCGTCACAATCAAACCACACAACTCGCCACAACAGCCCCAAACACAAGCAACAAGAAAAAGTGCCAAAAACCCTCAAACCAAAGCAAATACTCTTCAAAAAAACTGAAATTCTTACCCCACAAACGAATGGAACACCTCGAGATGCCAATGGATGATAGAACAGCCCCTAGAACATGAATCCCTCTTCAATCGACGGTAGAAGTTGAGAACAATGTGGAATTTCAAGCCTAGGGTTAGGGTTTGGTGGTATGAGAAGGTTTTAGGGTAAAAATTTGATGGTGGAGAGTGAAACTAGGGTTTAATGGTGGATTGGGTGAGATGTGAGTGATCTTTCACAAAAAGTGTGGGGAAAGGTTGAATGAGGGTAGAAATTGAGAGAGAAAGTGATATGTGGGTGAAAAATGAGATGGAGTGGGGTGAAAATCGGTCTAGGGGTTTAAATCCTCGGAATTGGGCTTTTCCCGCAAGTGGGTACCGGTACCCCTTTAAGTGGGTACCGGTACCTTTTGGTACTGGAAGATGGGTACCGGTACCCCCCAAATGGGTACCGGTACCTATTACAAAAATTTGCCTTATTTCCTCCTTTTTCACAGTTTTGACCCCAAAGACCCCACAATGTGACCTTAAACTGCATTTCCAACCCCACTACCTTTCAAATAAGCGTACTACACAACCACGACCTGCTGACGAGCCTCCGACTAACAAAATTCACCCTAGGGTTCCTAAGTTTGAACAAATTGGCACTCAAGGCTCAAAATAGGGTTCAAGTGGAAACTTTCAATTAAGAGAGGTTCAAAAGATCAAGAGATGGCCTAAAATCATTTCTCAGAGTTGTATAATTGTTCCAAAGTGAATAAAATGCATATGCGTGAAATGTTCAAGTGAAATGTGATTCTCGGAGTTCAAACCAAATGGAAGTGTGCTTGAAGACAAGAAGCATGATCAGCAAATCTTAATAAGCTATTTACATTCAAAATGATCATCAAAAGAAACAAGTTATGGTGTAGGAGCATGAATAAGTGAATGGGCCAAAAAAAATGATAAAGCAAACTGCTTATATGTCCAGTTTAACCCCAATGGCGTGCAAGTGCAATGGGAAAGTTCAAATGCATTACACAAGATCAACAAGAAGCATAGCATAAAAGTTCAAGTTTTATTCTCATGTAAGCTCAAAATCGAAAAATTTATCCTTGGTACTTGCCAAAACCCTAAATTACGACAGGAATGAAACCTACTCTGTCGACAAAAAGAAGCTACCCTATGCATGTGCAAAAGTATGAGTATTTGTATGAACACCAGTATATACCCCCCCCTCCAACTGAAATGTGCATTGTCCTCA
>JAESVK010064176.1:0-14835 GCA_017140935.1 Hamamelis virginiana
TAAATAAGAAGAGAGGGAACCCTAAATAGCAAGCATCACATTCTAGGGTTCCCACTCTCCCTAGCCATTTTCTCTCTCCTCTCTCCCTCTCCAAGCTAGCTCCTCACAAGGTGTTGTGGAGGACTAGAAGGTTCAAGGAGTCTTGCACTTGTGTGGATACCTTTGGAGGTTTCATCGCTTTGAAACTCAAGGGAAAGCTACTTCACAAGGATTACAAGTAAGCATGTTTATTAATTTTTAATTATATGTTCTTGTATGTTTTAATACATAACCCTATGCCTGAATCGATTCTTGAAGGTTGTGTATATGGATTGTTTTTATAAAATGAAAATTTTTGTTTTACACTTCCACTGCGAATCCATGTTTTGACACAAACCTTTCAGTTAAGGTTTGGGTCTTTGCAATTTTGATTGTAATAGGATTCTAAAATCAATTCCAATCAAAGTCCAATTAGGATTTCTCAAATCCCAATTAGATTCTTCATATAATAGGATTTCCTATTTCAAAAAGGATTCTAGTTTCACACAATCCTTGACAATCAAGAGTGTAGAAAATAGAAACCTTTTGGAATTGGGATTCCTATTTAATCATCCTAGAGTTTCTAAAACTCTAAATTGCAGCCACTAATATCATTAATTAATCACATTAATATACTTCTAAATCATCTAGGATTAGCATAATTAGTATCTTAAATCAATTAGCAAGTGAACACCTAATAAGAAACTAATTAAAATAGAGATTCCTAATCAAACTAAGATTTATCTTAAGGTTCCAAACCTTAATCACCCATTAAGATTTAATCATGGCCATTCATCATAGGGTTTCCAAAACCTTAATCACATGATGGTCATCACAAGAACTAACTAGGGTTTAGAAAACCTTAGTGGCCGTACATGAAGAGAGAGGGGAGAGAGAAGGTTGTACCTTCCATTAGGGTTATCATCAAACCCTAAAACTAAACAACCAAAGGGGTAAAAACCCCACAGCCGAATTCAACTAGGGGCTGTCCCCAATGTGGCCGTGACCTTCATAGGGTTTTTAATAAACCCTAAATGCCAATTTAACAAATCAATCAAGGTTTATACAAAAACTCTTAAGGCCGAATTTTATATGGGTTTCTAAAACCCAAATCAAGTTGATTTTAATTAATTACATCCATCATATGCCATCATATATTCATGGTCATGCTTGAGTTGGCTCTGATACCACTGAAAGGATTTGATCGAAAGTGGATTCACAGCGGAAGACGAACAACAAAATTTTGTAAAAACTCGAATCCATTATCAAAACTAATTCAAGATATGACAACAAGCATAGGATCATGAATATAAACCAAGAACATATATTTAACAAATTAAATAAACTTATTTGATTGCCTTTAGTTGAAAATCTTCAATCGATTCCAAGCTCCAAAGCGTATGAAGCCTCCGACGGTATCCATACAAGCACAAAACCTCAAGAACCCTTACAACTAATCAACACTTGAAATATGCAAGCTTGGAGAGGGAAGGAGAAAGCACGGCTAGGGAGAGTGAGAGCTCTAGGATTTCGGCCACTAGGGTTTTAACTCTTCTAATTGCCTCCTCTAATGTGATGATAGGTTACTTAGTGCTAGCTTGACCTATCATCCCCTATTTATAGAAAAAATTCCATTTATTTAGAATTTGACCCCTTACTTATTAATAATTAATAACAAGGTCCAAACTAATAATAAATAGGAATATTCCCCTCTCTCTAATTCAAGAGAATCACTTATGCCCTTAATATGTGTGACTCATTGGGTTCACCATAACCTAGTAGTGGATAGGGTCATTTCATATTCCCTGAAATAAAAACTTTCTATTTATGGTTCAATTGGAATAATTCCAATTTTGCCTTCAATGATAACACTTCCCATTAGGCCTTCACTAGTCATGAGTGACCTCTAGCAACATATCATGACGTACCTTAGGTGTGGGTGAATAATAGAACTATGTGAACCCTTCATGTTACTTAATCATTCATCCCCTAATGTCACTGTTAATATAATCAGGTATGATTATAAGTCAAACCTTTATCTTAACAACTTGTTATATGTCTCACAAAATATAATCTCAATAAGATGAATCCGATGAAACTCTTTCACAGTTCACCTATCACTCTAGCCAGAGATTCAAACTGAGATTATCTTTATTGGGAAAACCCTGACATTCTCTCTCATCTAAGTGAAAGTGATTATTCCTTCTTGTGCGCTCATTTATCTTCATACATAACCCACTAGAGCCAATAAGTACCGATTACATCCCAATGGCTAAAAATGTACGAGATACTATCAAACTCTAGTAACTTATGCACAAAATAACTATAATGCCTCAGGTCTAAGGATTACCATTCGATGGACGTAACAGAAGAATATTCTTTTGACTTAAACTCCATAAGAATATTCTTAAGATCATGTTCAGTGTATATGTTCTCTAACATGCACCCACAGATTAACTATAGTGTCACTACACAGATAAGAAAGACTACCTATCCTCCCATTGAAGCTAGTTGAAATTTGTACTTGTTAGCCTTATGGCTTCCACCATTGTTGGTTGATTTTGATGATAACAATCATTGTATTGTAATTCTATTTGATTTGCATAGTGTGTATATTTGTAAGCATGAATTGTGGTAAAATTCATGATGATCTTTGTATCATGAACTTATTCTTGCATCATGAATTTGTTTTACCTAAAATATGCATATGCTTTAAATGATAATCTTTAGTATATTTATATGCATATTGTTAGGGGGAGCCACAAATCATTGATTGATTTATTTGTTTATTCAATTGTGCATATGAATACTTTGTTATAAACTCTTGTTAAATGTCAAACTTTGCTGAGTGATTATTTGGATAACCTTGTTGAATATTTGGTTGTCATTATTTGATAATTGACATTATCCTATAGTTCTTATATATCCATTATAGTATATATATGCTTATAAGAACAATATCCAAGTTGTCAATTAATGAAGGCTAAACTATCATGAAGCTCATGGACTACATCGTACCTTATGTGAATATGGACATGTTGTATATACACTAAGGACCATGAAGAGAGCCATTGCATTGATGCAATCCATTGATGAAGCCAAGCAAGCCAAGCACAAAACTTGAAGATTCATTTATGAAGATCTTTCTTTTATTCTTGTGTGAGTGCTTAGGAATCTATTTTGTAAATCTATCTTTAGGATGAACTAATTGGCTCAATTGACCTTGACTAAAAGACCATGGGTTTTAACTTTGGAAAATCACATTTTGGTCAAAAATTGATTTAAACTCTTAGTGGGCTGTTTGGATTCAAAGACAAAATGTTTTACACTTTTTGTTTTGGCTTAAACACCTTTGAAAAATATTTTAAACTTGGTTCAAAGTGATTGCTTGATAGGAGGATGATTTGAGGTGGACTTAATGTGCCAAAGTTGATTTAAAAGTGTTGGAAGGCATTTGAAAACTTTTGGAGTTATGCAGTTTTTTGTTGACGAAAACTTCCAACTTTAAATAGCCATATATCCCTCATCCGGACTTCGAATTAGTTGATCTTGGATGCCACGGAAAGCTTGAGAAGTCTAGTTTTTGAATATGTAAATTTTAGCTCAAGCAAAAATTGGCATTAGTCGACTAATCACCATGCTTAGTCAACTAATCGAAGTGCAGTAGCTGTTTTTTGGAAAAATAAGCTCTTAGTCGACTAACACTTTGTCCTAGTCAACTAACACTTTGTCCTAGTCGACTAAGCACCCTCTTAGTCGACTAAACACCTTGCCTAGTCGACTAACCATGCCCGAGAACTTTTTCAAAGGTATTTTTAAACCTTCTAGTCAACTAACACTTGTGCCTAGTCGACTAATCGACCTGACAGTTCATAACAACTAGTTTTTAACGGCTCTATTTTGTCTTTAAACGGCTATATTCCTTGTTGGGGCTATTAATACTCATTGTATGAGTCTTGAATCAACTAATGATCATACACAAACTCAAGCCAACATAGTATACATCATTCTTGTGTGATTTTAGTCAAAATAATCAAACTCTCTTGAAGCCAATCTAGTTCATCTATTTGAGATATATTAGTGAGAGCTTAAATTTGTATTTCATCTACTCTTGAGGAGTTATTCTTTGTACACATTCTTGTATATCTTGTGAGATTGGAGAAGTGCTTTTGGTGAGCATTGAAGAGTTGCTATTGGTGAGCATTGCCCAAGCATTCTTTGTGAAGCTTGAAGAAGTGTTCTTGGTGAGCACTAGTGGGTTCTTTGTGAGCCATTTGTGAAGTTCTTTATGAGCTTAGGTGAGGATCTTCCACCTGGGATAAAGAAGATTGTGTAAAGGTTTCTCCACCTTGAAGGAGCTAATCCTTAGTGGATTGTTGGGAATTCTTGAGCTGAGGCACAATGCGAGGAGTAAGCGGAGTCCGAACCTCATTAAATCTTTGTGTTTGATTTCTCTTCCCTTCTCTCTTTCAATTACTTGCATTTATATTGTTGCTACTGCTACTTGTAATTGAACTCTAATCTTATTTGGTAATAAATTGTAAAAGTTTGCCATAAACCCTATTCACCCCCCTCTAGGGTTATATATTTGGGACAACAATTGGTATCAGAGCAGGTGCTCTTCATTTTATTATATTTTGAGCTAAAGATATTTGCAAACTTGATTATTTGATATTTGAGAGAATGGATTTTGAAAATGATTTTTGTTTTGGTAAACATATTTATGATTTTGATGAATCCACTTCTCCTAGATATGTGAATGATTTTGATGATGAAGATTTTGATGATGAATTGTCTTATGAACAACTTCAATCTTTATGTGAAGAACTTTACAAGAAAAATAGTGCTTTGAACAAATCTCATAAATTTTTGAAAAGTGAATTGTCATCCATTTCAAAAGAGAAAATGGCTCTTCAAGAGCTAAATTTAACTTTAGTTAAAGAAGTTAAGGATTTGAGAAACATTTCCTCTACATTAATTTCAACAAATGATTTTGAGGATTTGAAAAATGAAAATATCACTTTGAAAAGTAAAATTGAGAGTCTTGAACAAAATTTAAAATTTTGTGAAAATGAAAAGATTTATTTAACAAATGAAATAGACTCTTTGAAGAAAGAAAAATGTATTTCAAAAATAGCTCACATTTCAAAATCCAAAGAGCTACCTCATGTTATCAAGCTAGACCCAAGTATATTCCTATTTGTCATAATTGTGGTGGTAAGGGACACATTCGTCCCAAATGCTCAAAGCCTAAAGCCAAGACTTTTGTAGATAAGAGTCGACGATATGGCTTGAAGAACAAACCTAGGACAATTGTGCATGAACCCATTGTAGACATCCATTTTTGACCATGAGTATGGTCATGAATGGTTGCATGTGTTTAGAGATGAAATAGGGTGTCAAAACCCTAAGTTGACAGTTTTACCCTTATGAGTAGCTAGATGAAGGTCATTATCGCATGTAGGTTTTAGGTTAGATCGAGTCGGTTCTTTTTACATTTAGTTTTTAGAGAGTCTAGGAGTATCCCCGTAAAGTTTCATGGCATTCTGAGCCAGGTTTGATAGAAAATAAGGCCTTTTGTGACTTGAAGGGCAGTACTATCCTTTGAATCACAAAAGCTCTGAATAACTGTTGATCTTGTCTCGAATTGTCCCGAGACTTTGGCATGGATATTTAGGTGTGTTTGGTAGCTAAGTTGATCAGTGGCAAGGTCTGTTGAGCATTCTGGCTCATGTTTGTCTTTCAAGGCTCAAAAGGCCATTTCAAGCCCAGATTAAGGTTTCGACCGGAAGTGGCCGAGATTCGATCTTTTTACCAAACCAAAACCTTCAAAGGCTTCACAACCACTTTCTTAAAAAATTTTAAAACTTGTTTCGAGAAGAAGAAATGATTTCGAGAGCAATTGGTTAGCAGATTTCAAAACCCTAATTTGGGCCTAGCAGGCCCTAAACAGCTAAACGGTAGACTTTTCCCTAAAACTTTGACCTCGGTCAATGCATTTTCACTTCAAACACTTCTTAAAACATGGAGAATCGAATCACAATCGTTTCGGCGCTTGAATCGTCGAATTTGGACTTAAAACGGGCCCAAAAAGCCCAATTTTGCCTATTTTCAGTGTTTTTTCTCATTCAGGACTCTTCTAGTACTTGCCATGTGTCCAATTCAGCCTTGGGGACTTTGGGATGGACTCTAACACCTTGGAAGGCTGGTTTAGAGCCCTTGAATCATTCCTAAGGGATTCAAATTCAACCATTGATCAATTTCAGGCTTCCCTATAAATAGAGAGCCCTGAAATCAGTTTTAACACACACAATTAAGCTTTAAAGAGTTAAGCTTGGAGAGTAGAGGCTCCAGCAATTGCACAAGCTTCCCCCATAGCACTCTTAGCTATACTTTGGAAGTCCTTGGAGTCCTTGGAGTTTGAAGAGAAGGCTTGGAGCAAGAGGGAAGAAAGCAAAAAAGGTTAGTAGAGTTGTAAATTTTGAAGTTTTTTTCTTTTCTTCTTTTCTTCTTCTTCTTCTTCTTCTTCTTCTTCTCCTCTTCTGTGTCCATATTACGTTAGGAATGAGTGTTTAGGTTGTGTTTTCATATTTCTTCTATGATTATGGATTAGGTGTTTTATATGTTAGTATGCATGATAGGAATTGTTTTATAGGAATGCATGTTAGGATAATTTATATGAGTTAAGTATTGAATCATATGCTATGTCCTTAGGGTATATTTGCATTATTCATACTTGATTATTGTTTTTTTTTTTTTAGTCTCTTTTATTGTTATTACTTGGAGTGTGCTTAAAATACAAATTGTGTTCGAGGGAGCATGCAAAGGTAAGATTCTACCCTTGTGATTATTATATAAAGTATTGTTTTTTTTAGCATATTGCATGGGATAATTTAGGACATCATATTAGTATGCATTGTAGGTCATTTACACATCTTTTTCTTTATATTTTCTTGGGTTTTAATTCATTTTAGAATCACTTTCAAATCTGTCCATGGTCTAAAAGTGACTTTAAAGTGGATGAAAACTCATTTTTTAGGGTCAAAACTAACATAGAAACATGCCTAGGTTCGCATAGACAACTTAGCTTGCATTTAGGACATTTTTCATGCATTGTTTGCATTCTTTATTGCATTTTTTTATGCATTTTCCAGAAATTCCAGCGTGCATTATTTAGTATTTTAGGTATTTAGATTGACTTAGAATTAGCTAGAAACCCTAGGATTACTTAGGACTATCCTTTGTTGTAAGAATTAGGATAGCAATTGAGTCCTACCCAATTTATGAGTCTACTTCGAGAACAATTCTAAAAGTAAGTGATTTTGAAAGTGTTTAAAATGGAATGAAATTCCATCTTTTATGCAAAGAAAAGTGTTTCGATCAAACCCAAACTCTCGAAGCTAGAGTCCTAGATAAGATAGAATCTTTTTGGCTATACAGTTCATTACAATAGGAGAGTCCTAGGTAATCGAACCACGTGGACTTTTCAGACTCATATAATAGGACAGTTCAGACTCATATAATTATAAAGTATGTACTCACATCAATATCACAAAAATGCTGGAAACAGTTGTTAGCAGATATTGATAATTGATTCAGAATAGTGATTCATAATAGAAACAAGTATATTCTTAAAGGGAGTTTAAGAATGAGATACTTGCATATAAAGAAATTAGCCATTTACAGATTGCCTAAAAGAATGTCTAGTATACATTGTTTTCTTTTGAAAGCATAGGTCTCATTTACTAGGACATCAGAGTTGGCAGCGAATTTTAGTTTGAACACTATTATTGAAAATAATAATATGCAAAAAGGGTTTTGCATAAATCTACTTTGCCTTAACACCTGTGTGTGTTAAAAGCCTTGTCTTACGAAGACTAGTATACGATACTATGGTGATTGGCTTTAGTGAAAGTGGGAGATTGTTAGAAGTATGCCCTAAAACCAATCCTAAAGGGTATATTAATTTCATATTATAATATATGGAATGTATAACTTATCTTATGTGTACAAACATATATGATAAGGTCCATGAATAAATGATAAGAGAAATATGCATCTCAAGGTATTGAGATAGAGAGACTGATATTTCTCATACACATTTATTCTAAAAAGGTTCCTACTCAAAGGTTTATTAAAGTGGATATTTGATTAACCGTTTAAAGAGTAGCACATATTTAAACTAACTCCTATAGAGGATAGGTAGTCTTTCCTATCAGTGTAGTGACACTTACGTTAATCTGTGGGTGCATATTAGAGAATATGTACACTGAACATGATCTACAAAGAATGTTCGTATGGTAGTTCTGTCAAAGGAATATTCTAATGTTACGTCCATTTATTTGGTAGTCCTTAGACCTAAGACACCATAGCTGTCTTATGCACAGGTTGCTAGAGTTTGATAGCATCTTGTACAGCCTTATCCATAAGGTTGTAATCGGTGCTTATTGGCTCTAATGAGTTATGCATGAAGATGGATGAGTGTGCGATAAGGAATCATCACTCTCAGTTGATGAGAAAGAATGTCAGGATTAGTTCACAAAGATAATTCTCAAAGGGAACCTCTGGCCAGAGTGATAGGTAAACAGTGAAAAGAGTTTCACTGCGATTGCCTTATTGAGATTATATTTTGTGGGACAGATATCAAGTTTTTAAGATAGGGTTTGACTAATAACCATACCTATTATCTGAACAGTGACATTGGGGGATGAAGGATTAAGTAACATGAAGGGTTCACATAGTTCTGCTATTCACCTAAACCTAGGGTACGTCATGATATGTTGCTAGATGTCACTCATGACCAGTGAAAGCCTATTGATAAAGTGTTATCAATAAGGGCAAAATTGGAATCGTTCCAATTGAACCTTAAAATAGAAAGTTTCTATTTTTAGGAGACATAGAGATGTCCCTGTCTACTGCTAGGTTAGGGTGAATCCAAAGGGTCACACACAATAGGGTGTAAGTGAGTTTCTTAAACTTGTGGGAGGGGAATTCTATCTTTGAAATATGTTTGATTTTAATTATTAATGGTTAATTAATTAAAAGTCAAACATAACCAAGAATTGTGTTACTCTATACAAGGATGTTTGGTCATGCTAGCACTAGTAACCAAATACTCCAAAAAGATGAGAGAGTTTATAAATAAGAAGAGAGGGAATCCTAAAACAATAATCATCACTTCTCCTAGGGCTCTCTCTCTCTCTAGCCGTCCCTCTCCTCTCTCCCTCTCCAAGCTAGCTCCTCTCAAAGGGTTGTGAAGGACTAGAAGGGTTCGAGAAGTTTTACATTCGTGTGGATACCATTGGAGGTTTCATAGTTTTGAAACTTGAAGGAAAGCTACATCGCACAGCATATTCAAGTAAGATTTATTTAAGTTGTTAAATATTGTTCTTGTTTATTTACATATGTGGTTCCATGCTTGTTAGTATCCTAGAAGGATTTGGATGAATGGATTCAAAAAATTTAAATGTTTTTTTGTCTTCCGCTGCGAATCCTCTATTGTTCATCGATATCCTTTCAATGATTTCCCTTATTGTGGGTTCCCTGAGCCCATTTACCTTGAAGATCAGAAAGCTAGAGTTCCTGGGTTTAAAATCTTCTTCAACACTCCACTACCTCTCTCTCCAATTACCATCATAGCCGAAGAGCATACAGAGTTTGACTGGGTCGACCATATCGATGAAGTCGCCATAGGGGTTATGTTCAAAAAGATCGCCTGCATCGAAGAGCATGTTCATAAACCCGATCCTATCCACCTCATTGAAGACACCACCAGTCCTTTGACCAACTGGAGCCTTGAGTATGAGCCTCAAGTTGAAGACTCAGTCAAGGAAGAATCGCTCCCGTCAGATGATAGCTTGTAGGATTTCTATGCATTCTTTCAATAGGATTAAAGAATAAGACTTTTGTTTTTCATTTTTCAATAAAATCATCCCTCCTCTGTTAGGAGGCGAATGATAGTTTAAGTTTGTGTTATCCTTCTTTCTTCATGATTAATAAAATATTCATTTTCTTCATTCTTCTCATTTGCAGTTTGACTCTCCTTTCTTCTATGGGTATATATGGCATGAATATAGATCCTAGAGAGGATGTTCCCCTTGAGTTTGAGCAACGAAGGGAAATGGAACATGCTCGACCTAATGTGGATGAATTAATATCAGTTAATTTAGGATCCGACGAATCGCTTAAGATAATTAACATTGGGGTAACTTTGTCGCCACAAGAACAAGAAAAATTGGTAGGATTGTTGAGGGAAAACATAGAGGTATTTGCGGGTCGTACAGGATATGCCAGGGATTGACACCGACATAGTACGACATTTTATTCCCACTAACCCTAGGATTAAGCCAGTTAAGCAAACGTTGAGGAGAATGAAGCTAGAGTGGGCACTAAAAATCAAGGATGAAGTAGTGAAGTAGATGAACGCTGGATTTCTCCAAGTAGTAGAATACCCAGAGTGGTTAGCCAATATTGTACCAGTACCTAAGAAGGATGGGAAGGTTAGAATGTGCGTAGACTTCCGGGATTTGAACAAGGTGTGCCCTAAAGATGATTTTCCGTTGCCACACATAGATATCCTGGTAGATAGTACTGCCGGTATGCTTTGTTATCCTTCATGGACGGGTTCTCAGGTTATAATCAGATAAAGATGGCCCCTCTAGATATGGAGAAAACTTCCTTCATCACTCAATGGGGGACCTTCTGCTATCGAGTTATGCCCTTTGGCCTAAAGAACGCTGATTCTACCTATCAGAGAATGGCAACCATCTTATTACATTATATGATTCATAAGGAAGTGAAGGTGTATGTGGATGATATGATCGAGTAGGCCAAGGATCGAGAAGGCCATTTTGAGGCTCTAGACAAGTTCCTTCAAAGAATTAAGCAATATAACCTGAGATTGAATCCCCAAAAGTGCGCCTTCGGAATAACTGCGGGGAAGTTATTGGGATTTATGATCACTCAGAAAGGAATAGAGGTCGACCCGGGAAAGATTAGAGCCATCATGGAGATGCAGCCGCCAAAGGCAGAAAAAGAGATTCGAGGATTCTTAGGCAAAATTCAGTTTATCAATCGATTCATAGCACAGCTGACCATGATTTGTGAGCCTATCTTTAAGCTTCTTAAGAAGGATGTGCCCACGAAGTGGAATGACGCGTGCCAAGAAGCCTTTGAAACCATTAAGAGGTATTTGAGCAACTCACCAATATTAGTTCCCTCGCGGCAAGGTGAGCCTTTGCTACTTTATCCAACACTCACTGAAACTGCAATGGGAGCTATGTTAGCTCAGTATCTGCCAGAATCTCGAAAGGAGAATGCGGTATACTATTTGAGTAAGAAGATGACTGACTATGAGGTTAAGTACGACGCATTGGAGAAGACATGTGTGGTATTGGTGTGGGTCACCCAAAAGCTCCTCCATTACATGCTATCTTTTCAAGTACAACTCATTAGTCGCATGGACCTGAAGTACTTATTGGAGAAGCCAGTATTATCCTATAGAACAGCCCGTTGGTTATTACTGTTATCAGAATTCGACATTCAATATGTGGTGCAGAAATCAGTGAAAGGGAGAGCGGTGGCAGAGTTTCTAGCAGAGCATCCAACGTCAACAGAAAGACCGTCTGAGTATCATTTCCCCGACGAAAAGATTCTAGAAGTGAGTAAGGAGCCTTGGAAAGTATTCTTTGATGGGGCTCATAATAAGAGAGGATGTGGAATAGGCGTATTGTAAGTCACACCAGAGAATAACTTGATACCATTATCTGTCAGGTTATCCTTCGATGCCACTAATAATATAGCCGAATATGAAGCCTGTATCCTAGCATTGGAAGCTGACTTGGAGTTGGGTGTGAAAGAATTAGAAGTATATGGAGATTCCGCCTTGATAATATGTCAGACCAGAGGAGAATGGAAGACTCGGAATAAGAAATTGTTACCCTACCATGAATATTTAGAGGCCTTGGTGAAAGAATTCCGTCGAATCGACTTCTTTTATCTGTCTAGGTTAAAGAATAAGTTTGCGGATGCCTTAGCTGAAAGAATATGAGTAACAAGGATTCGCAGCAGAAGGAATACAATAAAAAAACTAAAGAAGATGAATCCTTACTCATAATCAAACAAAAAATCGAACTCAAGCTTTGGATTATGAATATAAATCAAGAACAAACAAGTTTAAACAAATTTAAAACAAGCACTTACTTGATTTGCCTTTGATGAAACCTCGATCGTATCCTAGCTTCAAAGTGTATGAAGCCTCCAAGGTATCCACACGAACCCAAGATTCCATAAGCTTCTTGGAATGAGCAACTTTTGAACAAACCAAGCTTGAGAGGGAGAGAGAAGATTTCAGCCATGGGAGGAGAGCACTCTAGGGCCGGCCTCCACTAGGGAATAATGAAAACCACTCTTCCTATTTAGGGTTTGGATGTTCTTGTGCTAGCATGCACCCTCACCTTATGTATTTATAGATAAATACTAGGGTTTCTAATATTTTGCAACTTAGTCCTCTTTATTTAACACTTAACTAAAGAGACCAAGTAAGTTACATTAATTAGAAACTAACCCCTCTCCTAACTTAAAGGACTCACTTGTGTCCTTTTGTGTGTGACCCTTTGGGTTCATCCCAACCTAGCAGTGGACAGGGACATCTCTATGTCTCCTAAAATAGAAAGTTTCTATTTTTAGGTTCAATTGGAATAATTCCAATTATGCCCTCATTGATAACACTTTATCAATAGGCCTACACTGGTCATGAGTGACATCTAGCAACATATCATGACGTACCCTAGGTGTGGGTGAATAGCGGAACCATATGAACCTTTCATGTTACTTAATCCCTCATCCCCTAATGTCACTGTTAAGATATTCAGGCATGGTTATTAAGTCAAACCATATCTTAACAACTTGTTATATGTTCTATAAAATATAATTCTCAATAAGATAAACTCATGAAACACTTTTCACAGTTTACCTATCACCATGGCCATGGATTTCACACTGAGAATTATCTTTGTGAATGAACCTTGACATTCTCTCTCATCAAAGATGAAAGTGATGATTCCTTTTTGCGCACTCATTTACCTTCATACATAACCCTACTAGAGCCAATGAGTACCGATTACACCCTTGTGGTTAAGGATGTACGAGATACTATCAAACTCAAGTGACCTATGCATAAGATAACTATGGTGCCTCAGGTCTAAGGATTACCAAATTAATGGTCGTAACAAAAGAATATTCTTTTGACTAATCTCCATAAGAACATTCTAGCAGATCATGTTCAGTGTACATATTCTCTAATATGCACCCACAGATTAACTATAGTGTCACTACACCGATAGGAAAGACTACCTATCCTCCTATTGGAGCTAGTTTAAATTTGTGCTACTCTTAACGGTTTATTAAATATCCACTTTAATAAACCTATGGGTAGGAACTTGTTTAGAATAAATGTGTACGAGAAATATGAGTCTCCATATCTCAACAACTTGAGATACATATTTGTCCTATCATTTATTCATGGACCTTATCATATATATATAAATACATACGATAAGTTGTACCTTCAAATAAATATAATATGAAATTGATATGCCCTTTAGGATTGGTTTTAGGGCATACCTCTAACATTAGCCACTCTAGTTTCCATGGTAGATATCCCTAAAGATGAAGGTGTATTTCACTTACAGGTTGCCTAAATTAATAGGTTGACATATCAATTAAAATGTTATATATAAAAAAAAATGTGGCTTTTAAGGACAGTTTCTAGTTATCTTTGAAACACAGATATGAAGACAGTTTTTAGCCATTTTTAAAATATCACAATACGAAGACAATTTTTAACTGTCTTTAAAATGCACAGATATGAAGACGGCTAAAAACTGTTTTTGAAGGTTCAGATATGAGGACAGCTAAAAACTGTCTTCGAAAGGGTCTGCACTTTAAAATATCACAATATGTCTATGAAGACAGTTTTTAGCTGTCTTTTAATCCTTTTTTTGTAGTAGTGCTGTCACTTGTGACAGTAGAAACGATATCACTTTTCTTCATGTCATTCATCTTAGTGCTCATATACTTACTGCAGCTACCTCATCCCATCTGCCAGAAGTGAATACTCTAGCTAGGATTTAGTCACCATTGGTAAACACAACACCTGCAAGGGATATAGCTAAATCAGCATTCAACACCAGCTATAATTGTGGTTAACTCCATATATTGACCAATAAAGAAAATTCTTTTAGACGAACTGACAGGTTCTGTGAAAACCACAGACATGGATTCGCAACGGAAGAGGTAAAACAAAACTTTTTCATTTTACAAAAACAATCCATGTTCACAAAACCTCCAAGAAACGATTCAAGCATCGGGTACATGCATATTAAAAACCATACATAATCAAGAATGAATATTCAAACAAAAATAACCTTACTTGATTGTGCTTTCTTCTATGTAGAGATCCTTCGAGTTTCAAACGGATGAAACCTCCAAAGCGTATCCACACGAGAGCAAAACTCCCTAAGCTTTCTAGTCTTCCACAAGACTTTGTAGCAAGCTAGAATGGAGAGGGAGAGGAGAGAGAATTTTCGGCCACTAGGGTTCTCTTAACCCTAGAGTGTGTTAAACACTGATATATATAGACTTTCTCCTCTTTAGGGGTGTTTGGTTACTAGTGCTAGCATGACCAAACATCCTTGAATAAAGTAATCCTATTCTCGGTTAATTTTGACTTTTAATTAATTAACCTTTAATAATTAAAATCAAACTTAACCCAAAGACAGGATTCCCCTCTCACAAGTTTAAGGAACTCACTTACTC
>JAESVK010064193.1:0-13440 GCA_017140935.1 Hamamelis virginiana
GTCAGTCCAGTTCAGCATGGGCAGTCAATATCCTTCACAGAGTCAGACCTTCCGAAGAAAGGACCTCATCATTTGCAAGCTTTGTATGTCATGGTGGATACTATGGGCAAGAGAATTCCTACAGTTTTGATAGATAATGGGTCAGCCTTGAACGTATGTCCCCTCAGCACCGCCACTTCCTTGGGCATCGAACCGTCAGAATTCAAGCCGTCAGGGCAAATTGTGAGAGCATATGATAACACTCGAAGAGAAGTGGTTGGCATGGTCACTTTACCTATAGCCATCGGGCCTGTAGAGTTCCAAGTCGATTTCCAAGTACTAGATGTACATGCTTGTTTCAACCGTTTACTTGGTAGACCATGGATCCATCCAATTGGGGCTGTGGCTTCTTCCCTCCATCAAAAAGTTAAGTTCCCTTACAAAGGCTCAGTGGTGACATTGAAGGGAGATTCTGAAATCATTCCTACCCGTGTACCTATTTGTGAGATCAAGCAGGAGATTGAAGAAATACCATTGACAGGCTTTGAATACATATTGTGTGTAGAGGTTGAATCTGGATGTAAAGAGAAAATGGTGCTAGACTGTAGTCCATATGGGAATATGCAAGTAGGTCAGATCATGAAAAATATGGGCTTCTTTCCAGGAATGGGCTTAGGACGTCGTCATCAAGGCACGCCTGGTCCCATCAAATATCCCTCAGCAATCTATCCTTTTGGATTGGGCTATCAAAGTACCGAAGTTGACAGAAAAGAAATGGCACAAAAAAAAAAGAGAGACAGTTGGCCAAAGAAGAGGGACGAGTCCCTAACCTCACTCTGAAACCTTACCGACCCACTTTGAATGGGGCTTTTGTCAAAGAAGGGGATGATTTCCCTTATTGTGGGTTCCCTGAGCCCATTTACCTCGAAGATAAGAAAGCTAGAGTTCTTGGGTTTGAAATCTTCTTCAGCACTTTACTACCTCTATCTCCAACTACCGTCACAGCCGAAGAGCGTACAAAGTTTGACTGGGTCGACCATATTGATGAAGTCACCATAGGGGCTATGTTCAACGAGATCGCCTGCATCGAAGAGCATGTTCGTAAGCCCGATCCTATCCACCTCATTGAAGATACCACCAATCCATTGACCAACTAGAGCCTTGAGTATGAGCCTCGAGTTGAAGACTCAGTCACGGAGGATTCATTCCCATCAGATGATAGCTAGTAGGATTTCTATGCTTTCTTTCCATAGGATTGTAGAATAGGACTTTCGTTTTTCCTTTTTCAATAAAATCATCCCTCCTCTGTTAGGAGACGAATGATAGTTTAGTTTTTGTTATCCCTCTTTCTTCATGATTAATAAAGTATTCATCTTTCTTCATTCTTTGCATTTGCAGCTTATCCCTTCTGTCTTCTATGGGTATATATGGCATGAATATAGATCCCAGAGAGGATGTTCCCCCTGAGTTTGAACAACGAAGGGAAATGGAACATGCTTGACCTAATATGGATGAATTAATATCAGTTAATTTAGGATCCAATGAATCGCCTAAAATAATTAACATTAGGGCAACTCTGTCACCACAAGAACAAGAAAAATTGGTAGCACCGTTGACCATGATTTGTGAGCCTATCTTTAAGCTTCTTAAAAAGGATGTGCCCACCAAGTGGAATGACGCGTGCCAAGAAGCCTTTGAAACCATTAAGTGGTATTTGAGCAACCCACCAATTTTAGTTCCCCCTCGGCAAGGTGAGCCTTTGCTACTTTATCTAGCACTCACTGAAACTGCGATGGGAGCTATGTTAGCTCAGTATCTACCAAAATTCCGAAAAGAGAATGCGGTGTACTATTTAAGTAAGAAGATGCCTAACTATGAAGTTAAATACGACGCATTAGAGAAGACATGTGTGGCATTGGTGTGGGTTACCCAAAAGCTCCGCCATTATATGCTGTCTTTTCAAGTGCAACTCATTAGTCAGATGGACCCCCTGAAGTACTTATTGGAGAAGCCAGTGTTATCCTATAGGACAGCTCGTTGGTTATTGCTAGTATCAGAGTTCGACATTCAATATGTGGTGCAGAAATCAGTAAAAGGAAGGGTGGTGGCAGAGTTTCTAGCAGAGCATCCATCGTCAGTAGAAAGACCATCTGAATATCATTTCCCCGATGAAGAAATTCTAGAAGTAAGTAAAGAGCCTTGGAAAGTTTTCTTCGATGGGGCTCATAATAAGAGAGGGTGTGGAATAGGCGTGTTGTTAGTCACACCGGAGAATAACTTGATACCATTATCTGTCAGCTTATCCTTCAATACCACTAATAATATAACCGAATATGAAGCTTGTATCCTAGCATTGGAAGCTGCCTTGGAGTTGGGTGTGAAAGAATTGGAAGTATATGGGGATTCTGCCTTGATTATATGTCAGACCAGAGGAGAATGGAAGACTCGAGATAAGAAGTTGCTACCTTACCATGAATATTTAGAGGCCTTGGTGAAAGAATTCCTTCAAATTGACTTCTTTTATCTGTCTAGATTAAAGAATAAGTTTGCGGATGCCTTAGCCACTCTAGCATCCATGGTAGATATCCCTAAAGATGAAGGTGTAACTCCTCTCATTATCGAGTCTCGAGAAGAGCCAGCCTACTGTTGTGTTATCCAAGAAGGAGAGCCGAATGATGGAAAGCCATGGTATTATGACATCCAGCAATTTGTAGAAAAAAGAGAGTATCCGAAAGAGGCATCATCCGTAGACAGAAAAACCATAAGAAAGTTAGCCAGCCAGTATATTCTGTGTGGAGGGAAGCTGTACCGGAGATCACACGATGGAGTACATCTGTTGTGCGTCAATGAACAAGAAGCTGAAAAGATAGTGTTCGAAGTACATGAAGGGGCTGGTGCCCCGCATATGAATGGATACATGCTAGCTAAGAAGATCGTGAGACTAGGGTATTATTGGTCAACCATGGAGAGAGATTGCCATCTACATGTCAAGAAGTGTCATAAATGTCAAGTGTTTGCAAGTGGAAAACATCAACCCTCGATGCCACTCACTACCATGTCTTCACCATGGCCATTTGCAACATGTGGCATTGACATCATTGGCAAGGTAACCCTCGCAGCATCGAATGGACACGAGTACATCCTGGTTGCCATAGATTATTTCACCAAGTGGGTAGAGGCTGCATCTTACAAGACATTAAATGCCAAGCAAGTAGCAAGGTTCATACAGAATAATATCATCTACCGGTACGGAGTGCCCCACGAGTTCATCTCTGATAATGGACAACATTTTCGAAAAGAAACCGAAGCACTCTTACAGAAGTATAGTATCAAGCATCATCGCTCATCTCCCTATAGACCACAGACAAATGGGGCTGTTGAAGCAGCAAACAAGAATCTCAAGTCAATTTTGAAAAAGACCACCGAGACTTACAATGACTGGCATGAGAAATTACCATTGGCACTGTGGGGATATCGTACTTCCATTAGATCATCAACCGGGGCTACACCTTTTTCACTTGTATATGGAATGGAAGCAGTATTGCCTATAGAGTTAGAGGTCCCGTCATTAAGGATCGCCATGGAGAGTCATCTGGCGGAGGTAGAATGGGTAAGGAACCGGTATGAAGAGTTAGCTTTACTAGATGAAAGGCGATTGATGACACTTTACCACATTCAAGGATATCAAAGAAGAATAACCAAGGCATTTGGAAAGAAAGTGAAGCACAGAGGTTTGAAAAAAGGGGATTTAGTACTAAAGGAAATTCGAGCACCGATCCACGACCAGCGAGGAAAGTTCAAGCCCACATGGGTAGGCCCTTACATCATCAGAGAAATACTGTCAGGCGGAGCTGTGAAGATTGCAGACATTGACGGGAATGAATTCTCTCAACCTACCAATTTGGATCAATTGAAGAAGTACCACATATAAAAAATATATATAAAAAAAAAGCCCGCTAGGTAGAAAGCCCGAAAGGGCTGCCTAAGCAAAAGTTAGGGTATTTAAATAAAAAAAAAATCAAGTTTGCTAAGTAGAAAACTTGAAAGGGCTGCTTAGGAAAAAATTAGAGCAAGTAAAAAATAAAAAAAAAGTGGACTTCTTCAATTTTGATTCATGAACTACGAAGACCTGATTCCCCAAATATCATAAAGAGTTAGAGAAAAATGACAAAAGAATGCATCGAGGACGGGGATACGTAGGCAGCCCATAAAGTTACTTTGGGTGCGGTTTATTTCTTGTAAAAACACCAAGAGTTTGGTTCATTTGTAGAAGATTGATTTGAGCACGGCCAAACTGGCGAAGTACACGAGAAGCCCAGTAAAATGATGTATGCTTTAGGCCCATAAGTTTCACCTGACAACATCCCGAAGTATGTAGTACATACTCTTCACCACAGTCACATATAGCCACATGCCACTGAATATCTCTCCAAGTCAGAGAAGAGAAGAAAATGATCATGTCCTGAATCAAGCGACGCTCAAGAAACAAAAGCTTACGCGAACAGTAGTTATGGGACAAGTGTTTGGGCCCATCAAAATGAGTGATCAGCTTGAGTCTCTCAACCAACCACATCTGAAGAAGAATGGGGCTACCCCTAATGCAAGAGGCAGAGTTGGAGTGAAAGTGATCAAGCCCGTTTAGAGTTTCAGCTAGCACCAGAGGGATAATATTATGAGACTTCGACAATGGCAGAATGAGTTCACATGTTTCAATGGGTATGAAAGTGGTTCCGTTCGAAACAAGGAAACAACCCACTATGCATAAGGCGGGTGCGTACTGGGTAGGCCTGTGAAGAGCGAGTGGTTTTCCCCCTTCCCTCAAGAAAAATGAAACTAGTTTGAGAAGATCAATGGAGTTTTCATGGATATATGATGAAGCTTCCCTAGGCGAAAGTTCAAAGAGAGAAGAAAAGGTTTGGAAATAACCTCGACGGATGGTAGGAAAGATGAAAGGGCCACTAGCAGAAATATTCATTAAGGCACAAAGCTCTTCAAATAAAGGACATACCTCTTCACAGTTGAAGCGAAACACATGAAGATCAAAGTCCCAGAAGTGGATCACAGAGTTGAGAAGTTTGTCTTCAAGTTTCACAAGACAGAGAAAGAACCATGTCAGGCCGAATCGTGCGAACACCTTCTTGTCTTCTGCCCTCATTCTTGCTACGAATAGGTTGATGATCAACTTGAGAGCTTCCATTGTGTTTAGTGTGATGAAAGTGAGCATAGAGGTGTGTTTTTATGCTTTTTGGCGAATAAATCGAGTTAGAGGCGAAGTAGAACTCTCAAAAGTTAAAAAAACGTCAAAATATTCAAAAAATGAGAACCAGGGTAGATGACCATCCCCCAAAGGACGGCCAACCATCCCATAGGGACGGCCAACCGTCCATAAAGGGATGGTCATCCATCCCTGATCCCAATTTTTGCCTAATTTTGACTTTTTCGAGACCTTTTGACTCCCAGTTTGACTTTTCGCTCAATTTTTGTCAGTTTTGACCTATTTTCGGGTTAAAATTGAACCAAAAAAGCAATTGAAACATATTTTTATTCTCATTAGGATATAATTACATGACAATTAGGGTTTTTAGTGCATACATAGAGAAAAAACTACATAGAAAATCCTAAACAGGCCTCCTATAGGCCTAATAGTACAAAATCATCTCCGCCGGGATGATTTCCTCGTTCCCCATGAACCCGACGCCTCGTGATCCTCTCTCGATCCATGGTGCTCTAGTGAAGGCTGGCTAGAAGCCTACAAACCCAAAGCTTAGGTAAGATTGGTGAAGAATGAAATCATCAGTGATTGAAAGAGTAAAGAGAAAGTTACCTGTGCAGCTATGTTCGCATTATGTGCATCAAGATTCATCATTTGAAGTTCCCTAGTCAATGATGCACTATATGCCAACCACTCCTCAGTGTATGGTACGGGCACCTGAAAGGTCGAAAGATTCAAAATGTTAGAAAAGAGAAAGCTACATATAACAAAGGGTGAAGTATGATGATTACCGAAGTGTAAGAAAGATCAATATGTGGGTATTCATTATAAGGCACTCGAGTGATCGGTCGTTGAACAAAGCTACCATCCTCAATAACTTGCACCTGCCAAGGGACAGGTGGCAAAGAAGAAGTAGAGGATGAAGGCTCGCCCTCACTAGGAGTCGAAGTAGCTGTAGGATGGGAAGCATGTCCTCGGGCTCGACAACCCTGCCAAATAAAGAGATATGAGGAATAATATATAGAAAAGAGGCAAGTCTATCAAGAAAAAGTTTGATACCTCAGTAGGTGGAAATCCTGATACTAATGAACGCATTAGAGAATGCTGACAGAATGTGCGATAATCCTCATGCGGACGATGGAAAGCATCCGTAAATACACCACCCATAGCGTCTGCTAAGGCTTGGACTGTCAATCTGTCTGCATGCCTCATAGAGGGAGGAGGTGCATGAGGTACACGAGCAGCTGAATAAGCCCCGCAAAGTTGAGCACGCACTTTTTCCCCAAGGTACTAGTACCTGCCAGAAGGCCCCTCGAACAAAATCCTCTTATGAGACGTTTCAACTACAGGATTAAGCTGAGGCATGGTACACCTCCAATGGCGCCAAGGATGTAACGCCCCAAACTAACCATTACACCGACCATCCCGGGTAGGTCGTCACGTGTCAAGATGAAGGTACAATCTGCACTGCTCATTCATATTTCCATACACAGGATAAAGAAAGGATAGTTCATAACAACATGAAATGATATGTTCTAGTGCATACATGCCCAAGTATGAGTAATATAACAAGTAAAGAGACAAAAATACCAAGCTTAATGCCAACATCCCTGGCATATAGGCTACTAAGGAAATAAACTGATAGTTCGAAATACAAATAACTCAAATGCAAACTAGACTGTTCGATGCACGACTGTCCAGAACACTGCTAATCCCAATGCAACCCGAGTAGAGTTTCCTACCATCGAACCTCTACTAGAAACCTGTAAACCTACTGCATGAAACACAGCATGAGCATGGAATGCACAATAGGAGTACAACCTCAACCAACAGTAATAATATTGATACAAGGAACACGTTAAATAAATCAGTTTTTTTTTAGTTCAAAGTTCAATGACAGGAAAAGGTGTGGGTTTAGGACAGTTATAAGCGCAAGATAATATCCATCAATTTCGAAGACCAGGCTCGCAGAATGTATATCAGGACGTTGTTCTAGGCTAACAAGCCTCCGGCACAACGACAGCCGAAACCGACCACTACGGGGTCTAACCTCTCGAGGATAACCGATCAATTGCCTAGAACACATGGCCAACTGTCGAGCCACTACGGGGCTGTATACTTCGGGTCCGCACTAAGGCTCCACCCAGGACCATGGGCCCTTAAATAATCTCTCTGTATACCAACCGAGCCTAAACCATGCATAACAGCAAGAGTTTATAAAATTCCAATTCAATTTCCAAAACGAGCAGGTAAAGCAATACATATGTGGCATAAGCATATCAAGCATAGTTTCAAAACAGTTATAACCATCATTCAAAACAATAAATGAGATGAGTAACCATATGCCAACATATATATTCGTAAACAGTCATAAACACACCACACCAGTAGTACAATCGAGTATGTTCCATGTATCGTGTTTAATTCACAAAACAGTTTAGCACACCATGCTATACAAAACCATATATCATCACCATTAGAGAGGTTCAGTATCCTACCTTGACTGGGCAAATAAACTCCTAGCAGTGTTCTGATGTAATGCACACTAACTCGCGAAGGGATAGTTATCGGGACTATCCTAATCTGAAACATTGACCAATAAAGATATGCATAAGTCCCTGCCTAATAAAATAAACCTAATATTTAGAAACTAGACTCCGTGAGCTTTCCGTACATATAAAGTACGCGAAAATCGGAGTTCATATGCAAAAGTTATAAACGTTTGAAATTCGAAGTACAAAATTATCAAAAAGGGCCAAAACGATAATGGTAGGGGCATTATTGTAATTTGGCCATTAAAGTGGTTGTCTTCTTCACGTGGAGCCAACCTGCAATCGAGTTTTACACTAAAAAAAAATGAAATTCAAGATGCAAACAAGGTATATGATTATATTAAAACTATGAATCAAAAAGTTAAAACCTTAGTTTATATATATATGTGTATATATATATATATATATTAAAAACCCAAAAAAAATAGCACAAGACTGCCACGGCTGGAGTGCCATGGCCGGGACTGCCACGGCCGGAGCTGCCATGGCCGGAGCTCACAGTGAGCTTCAGTCCAGTCCTTTGGCGATTCAGAAAATGATTTCTTTTTAAAAAGGTAAAACTCAAATAAGTCCTCATGCAGTTAGCTTAACAAACTTTGAGAATCAAATTTTAAAAAAAACTAAAGCTTGAGTTTTCACAGCCATGGCTGCCGTGGCTTCATCATTCAAAAATGCTAGCTTGAAACAAAAAGGAAAACTCACCTGATGATCCTCTTATTTCATGCAGACTTTAAGCAATTTATTCTATTCACTAAACTAGAAAATAAGTTACCAAAATGAGGCAACCAATGGAATGCACAGTCCCGAAAATACCAGCTTAAAAACAGAGCACTATGAGCTGCCATTTAAAATTTTTTTGAAGTGCAACAAACCAGGCCAAGCTTGTCCGATCCACACACAGCAAGTTCACTAGATTAAAACAAACCATTTGAATCTGGTTTGGGACAACTCACTGCAATCTAATGGATCAAGATTTTAATAGATAAAAGAAAAGTTCATTTGAATGCATAAACTTCAAAATCCAAGAACCAAAACTGGTTTCATGCATGCCTGAAAACCATTTTGAAACTTAGGATTAAAGAACAAAAGCTCTTGAACCTTCCATGCATGTCATTTATCCATCTATTAAATTCAAATCGAGGCACACACATGCAAGGATTTCAAACATGCTCAGTCCCGAAATAGCAGCTCAAAACAGGGGCTTCCAAAAAGCAACTTAAGTTTCAAAAATGCCACAAATCAGCCATGCATGCTCGAATCAAACCCCAACACACCATCACATAGAGGAATCCCTCACATGCAAACCAAAAATCAAGTAATCCACCGTTTGAAAGTTAGATTTTCGGAACAAAGCCCTCCAAATACTCAAAAGCTCAAGGTCCGGATCATGAAAAGCTCATTAAAAATTTACATGCATGCTTTGGAAAATGATAAAGTCTTGAAACATTGAACATGCAAGTAAAAATTTCCTCAAGTTTTAACAAATCCAGAAGACACACAAAGAAAGAGAAGAAAGTGATGAAAAATTTGGAAACACAGAAGCTAAAGCTCACCTCTAATGGAGAGAAAAGAGATTCCGGCAAAGAATCCGGCAAGGATTCCGGCCACACTCCGGCAACCTCACTGCCAAGGCTCTCGACTGCTCTCTCTTTCCCTCCCAAACTCTCAGCCTCTAAGCTTGCCAAGTGAAAGATGTGAAGAAGCTGCGTGCATCCCACGGTTTTTAAAGAAAAGATAACGGCTGTTTTGCAAATAAGAAAAATCCAATTTGCTTAAATTGCAAGGGGACCCTCAGCTTATAAAACCTTTTTAATTATCCTACAACACTTAATAAAATCTCAAAATTTAAAACTCCTTAGTTTATGAAATACCCCAAAACTTTATTTAAAATCAAGAAAATAGCATATTAAAATTTTTGGAGTATTACAAAGGACTCCACCTCACCTAAAGACGAGGAATGTTAAAGAAGGTTTGAACATTGAGAAAGGAAAGCAGAAATGAAGATGGTTACCTTGTTAGAGCGCAACCCTGCAAGAAAGGCACGACTGTAAGCATAATCATGCCTATGGGCAATAGCACTCACTCGCCGATCTGGGGCATATCGAGCGAGGGTTGGCCAAGAAAGGTCATTAGCAATCAGTGTAAGGCTATTCAGGTCGAGATACTCATGAGCCCATACCTGCAGAATATGTGCATTGTTAGAAGATAAGTAAAGGGAAGGTTATGATATTTTCTTTAAAATAAGTGAGTATACCTCCCAGACAAATCTCATGCCTCCAAAGTCGGTGCATACCCCTCGAGACTGACAACACATGGTCCTATACATGGTGGCCAAGGCAGCACCACCCCAGTCATACTGAGAAATGATCTCAATATCCTCGAAACTGGCAAGAAGGCCTAGAGGTGCCAAATCAGCAATGCCTGCAAAAAGAGTGCATGAAAATAGGTATAAAAGGAAAGCCCGCACGATATGATCCAGATCTCCCCCTTCAGGCATGTTGCTAAATGTGGTAAAAAGAGTATTTCGGCGATCTTCACAATCTCCATATCAGCTGCCCCGAGATAGGTATCTAGATAAGTCAAATTCTTGCTTGCATCATCATAGAAATCCAAAGAGCGACCCCCAATGGAAAGTCCCGTGATCATGGTGAAGTCAAGAGGAGTCATAGTCATATCCCCAAACTCGAAATGGAATGTGTTGGTGGTGTCCCAACGAAGCTCAGATAAGGCCATGAGGGCCTGTCTATCCATGGTATCAACCCACAGTGAGTCGATGAAGTCTCCAAAACCAAGCCTTCGGATAGTGGCTTTGACATATGGTTGGAGAGTATCCATCTTGGCCCACCATCCAATAATTCCCTGTAAAGAAGACCAAGTCCTGATGTCGAACTCTGGCTGTAAAGATAAAGATTAATGGATTAGAGGTATAAAGATAAGTTATGCTAATTATTTGAATCAAGAATACAAAATTAACTCATAAAATGACATATTTTCAAAAAATGTTCAAATTTCATTTCTCAAATGGTTTGTCAAGTGTGAGTTATTTAAAAAAAAAAAAAACAAAAAAACAAAAAAAACCATAATTAATGCAATTAATTTTGGTATTTTCAATTCTATATCAAGGATTAGCATAATTCATTTAAAATGCCATATGACTTCTTTTCATGAAAATTGAATTGAAAATAAAAATCCTAAGAGAATAGAATTTTGAAGATCATGAAATAGATACTTAGCATGAGTTTTGAAATAAAACTACTTAGAAGCCATGGAAATGGCACTTTAAGTAAATAGTGTTTTGAAAAAAAATAAGCTAAGTCTTAATTCATGAAAATTTTTGATATGTGCATTACTTGAAATATTTTGAAAACTTATCATGATATGATTATTTTGAAAACATTTGAAAAAGCATGATATGATGGATTGATTTGAAAAATTGAAAATTGCCTCCTTTTAGTCATTTTATCAAACACCTAGTGTGCACATTTTTGAAAATGATTGTGAAAACTTGTCATGATAGTTCAAAAATATTCAGATGATGTTGAAAACACATTTAAATCATGACATGAGGAATGATTTGATGAATTGCTTTGAAAAATTGGAAGTTGCCTACCTTTAGGCATTTTATCAAACACCTAGTATGCATATTTTTGAAAATGATTGTGAAAACTTGTCATGAAGTTTTTGAAAATAACCAAATGATGCTTGAAACATATTTAAATCATGGCATGAGAAATTTAAATAAAAAAAATCAAATTCTAGTATCTTTTATCAAACACTTGGTGGGCAACATTTCAAGCTTGTGAAGCTAGTGAAATGGGGATCCCAAGCTTTGCCAAATACAAATTTCATGAACACAAGTCATCAAACAATATCCAAAAATCAATATTGAAGCATCTAGACATCAATGATTCATTGAAAGAGCATGGAAAGTAAGCTTACCTCTTGTAGGGTATGGATATGGGAGAGATGATCATGGGGCTCCATTAGCAAGCTTGTGTTGTTTGGATCATATGAAGGTGCTTTGTAACTCTTCATCTTCATGTATGGGTACTTTGATTCATACCTATTTGCCATGAGTATAGGTTAAGGATGAGCTTGAGAAATTGGGTATATATGTATATTTGGGTTTTGAATCCCCAAATTTGAAATAAAATGATGAAATCTTAGGTTTTTGATTCACAAATTGAAGTAATTAACAACACTAGAAGTGTTTGGGAGATGAATTTGGATGCAAAGAAGTCAAATTTGATAGATTTTTGAAGAACTTGGAAAACCCTAGAGAGAGAAAGTGTTAAATTGAGTAGAAGATGAAGTGAAGTAAAAATGAGAAGTCGAGATGACTTAAATGGAGCAAGGGGCTCGGGTGGCCGTCCACCAAGGGACGGCTGGCCATCCTTGGTTGGATGGTCATCCATCCTTGAGGCCAATTTTGACTTTTTGTGGGCTTTTGAAGCCCATTAGGCCCAATTTTGACCATTTTGGCCTATTTTGACTCATTTTCTTTCAAAATTTGATTTAGGAAAATGCATTGGATTGAGATTGAATGATATTTGATGAGTTGATAAGAAATAAAGAGTATTTGGTGCATACCAAAGTGAGAATTGAGCAATTGTGTATAGAAAATTTCACATGAAATGATTAATTTTTGGTTGAAAACCATGAAATTTAGAAATGAATTGTGTAAATAAGTTTGCAATCTTGAAATGGTTATAAATACATTTGATATGGTGAACTTGTGAGACCCATGAAGGAGATTATAAAGGTGGATGAACCTATGAAGGAGATTATAAAGGTGGATGAACCCATGAAGGGTGACTCATGAGAAAAGCACATTTTGGAGGCCTAAATCCATAAGTCTTTATGAAATTGATGAAATATACATGAAATGTAGATATGATATTATAATTGGAAATGCAATTTCCTAAAGGATTGAAAATCCATGAATTAACTAGAAATGCAATTTCTAGTAATGAGTCGAAGACTCCCAAATTTTTATGATAATTGGAAATGCAATTTCCAGAGGGATTGAAAATCCTTAAATTGACTAGAAATGAAATTTCTAGTAATGAGTCGAAGACTCTCAAATTTTTATGATAATTGGAAATGCAAGTTCCAAAAAGATTGAAAATCCTTGGGTTAACTAGAAATGAAATTTCTAGTAATGAGTTGAAGACTCCCAAATTTTTATGATAATTGGAAATGCAATTTCTAATAATAAGTCGAAGACTCTCAAATTGTTATTGGAAATGCAATTTCCAAAAGGATTGAAAATCCTTGAGATAACTAGAAATGAAATTTCTAGTAATGAGTCGAAGACTCCCAAAGTTTTATGAGAATTGGAAATGAAATTTCCAAAAGGATTGAAAATCCTTGGGATGACTAGAAGTGAAACTTCCAGGAAGAGAGAATTTGAAGCGAAGCTTTCAAAATAATCTTGATGGTTAATTATCCCTATTTTGTTGTGTCAAAAATGGGATGTCATTTTATTTCGTTGATATTCACTGGCGAAGCCATGAACATCAACGAGGGGCTTCTGTAGATATCCATTTTTGACCATGAGTGTGGTTATGAATGGTTGCCTGTGCTTAGAGATGAAATAGGGTGCCAAAACCTTAAGTTCCCAGTTTTACCCTTTATGGGTAGTTAGGTAGAGGTCATTATCACATGTAGGTTTTTAGGTCAGATTAAGTCGGTTCT
>JAESVK010064202.1:0-15556 GCA_017140935.1 Hamamelis virginiana
AAGAAAGGTATGGTTTAGTTATCATCAAAATAAAGTCAAGGACCTTATGCTAACATGATACATCTCCCATACGAACATATCATCAATCATATGGTTCATTTCCAATATAAACATTTCAAACATTATATGGTACATCTCCCATATAAAACATTATTTTATGTCTCACATAAAACAATTTCAAACAATTCAAAACATTATTTTATGCTTCACATAAAATAATTCAAACTCATCGTTCATATGGTACATCTCTCATGTGAACATATCATCAATTATATGGTACATCTCCTATATAAAACATTATTTTATGTCTCACATAAAATAATCTCACCTCATCATTTTATGTCTCACATAAAACAATTTCAAATCATATAAGACAATTCAAATCGTTATTTTATGTCTCACATAAAACAACTTCAAACTCATTGTTCATATGGTATACCTCCCATATAAAACATTTTTAATTATATGGTACTTCTCCCATATAAAATGTTTTCAAAATCATCATTTCAAAATCATCATTCAAAATAATTTTTTTATGCAAAACATGAACCAATTTTGAGAAAATTTGAATCAAAAACCAAAATTTGGGAGAAATCAAAAGAGGAACATTGGTGGCCGTCCTAGCTAGGACGGTCACCATGTGTGACCCGAAAAGTTTTTGTTTTAAAACCCCCCTATGCTCATTTTTTGTGCTCATTGTAAGCCACATTCTAACTTGGTTTTGCTCCAAAACCTTAACTTTTGACCCTCAATCCATACATACTCAACCAAATCTTTGGTTTGCACTCTTGCCAACACAAAATCATCTTCATCTTCTCAAGTTCTTCAACTTGTTCTCTTTTGGTGTGAACCTCTCCATTTCCCACATACTCCATTCTCTTAAAAAATGGATAGAAATCAATCTCCTCCACCTCATTCAAAATACCCATTCTTAGAAGTCAAGGCTAGGTACAAAGCACCAACATATGGGGATTCTCATCCACCATCTCTACTCTTGGAATCTAAGACACATCTTTCATACATCCACTCCAAAGAAAATGTAAGTTAGATCTCATCAATAACTTTTGATTCATATGTGATTGATTAAGTTAAAATGCTTGCTTGTATGTTGTGATTGTTGATTTTCATATCATTATAACTTTTGGAAAAAGCATGGGAGCCACATTTCATAGCTTCACAAGCTTGTCAATGGTGCAGACCAAGTGTTTGGTGAAATGCCTCAATGAAGTAAACTTTGATTTTTCAAATTAAACATATCCCAATCACGTTTCAATGATTTTTGTAGGATTTTAGAAAGTATTTGCCATGATCAATTACATTTGAAATTTTCATTTTGAAAATATGCACATCACATGTTTGATAAAATGCCTAAGTGACACCATTTTTCAATTTTCTTCCTTACAAGTCATCTCATGATATATAAAGTATCTCAAAAAACTTTCTATAATGTTTAATTTGATTAAAACACTATTAATTTTGAAACTGAAACACTTTTAATTTTGGTGTCACCACTCATGCCTTTGATAATAAATTGTGTCATGTAATATGCACACATCTTTTTTTTTTGCAAAAAAACCTTTGAAAGTACATTGATCATTTTGGCTCATTCAAAGCATAGATTTTACTTCACCTCATGATATGTAAATAACAACCATGCATCTCATCGTATTTGAATCAAAAGTCCTATAGAAATAACCACATTTTCATTGATGAGAATATAACACTAGTGTGTTTGTGCAGCCCACAGATACACTGACAACATTTCTTTCTGATAGGTCCCTCGAGAGTATTGCCAGGATTACGTCGACCTCTCCACTGCCTTGAGGCGCGACCTTCGTAGGATGAGCTTGAGGGCCTTGGCTCTTACTCGTCAGGTAATCTCACATGATATTCAAAACCCATCATTCTTTCCTTCTCACAAACCGATCTAACTGTGAACGCTATTTCAAGTACCTGACCCACCACGTCATTCCTCAGCCGGCGAGGGATCTAGTCGAGGGATGAGGAGGACATGGGGTTTTGTTTGGAAAACATTTGAAATTTGTAACCATTTGTGCTCAAAATAATTTTTCTCCCTTTTAGAGTGTATGTACACTGTTAAAAACATGTTCATTGCTATCAATTCTCTCACTTTTGATCATGATTGAATTAATACCAATGTTTTGAAACTCGTAAATAGCAAAAAATAGTCAACAAAAGTCGAAATCGGGGCCCCGAACGCACGAAAAACTCGAAAAAAAAGTCGAAAATAAGCAAAATTGGCAAAAATGGGCGGCCAAATCCTGGTGACCATCCAAGCCAGGATGGTTGGCCATCCACCCTAGGACTGTCACCGAGTTGGCCCGCCTAATTTTGCCTATTTTTGGCAGTTTCCAACTTCTAGCCTTTTAGGTTTCTAATTTCTCTTCAAACTTGACCTAGGCCTATAAAAAAGAACCCTTAGCAGCCTCTACAACCATCCTACATTATTTTTAAGTATCATGGAGGCTCTCCCCCAAGTTTTGAAAAGATTCACGGCGAAAATGACGAAGGAAGACAAGAAGGTGTTCGCTCGCTTCAACTTGAATGCGTGCTTCTCTCTTCAACAAATCAAGATGGAAACCACATTCCTTATTGCCGCAAGTTACTTTTGGGATTCCACAACTCATGTTTACAACTTCGGCGCTGAAGAAATATGCCCGCTATTGGAAGAATTCTGCGCGATCATGTTCGTTCCTCTCAAAGGACCTTTCATTTTCCCACAAGTTCGGCGCAAATACACAACAACTCTCGCTTCTCTTCTTGAGACCACTGAAGGAGATACTTCCACATTCATCGAAGGTACCAATCTTAACCTTTTGAAACTAGCTACTTCTTTTCTTCACCCCGGCTTGAATCAGTTCACCACTTCACGGCCTGTTCAATATGTTTTAGTTTTATGCCTTTTCGGGCAATTCTTTTTCTGTACGGGCTCTTTCCTAGTTCCATTAGAATTGTGCGAACTAGTTTCATCTCTTTCTTCATCTCAAAACATGATGTCCATGGTCTTTGCCGAAACTCTGAATGGTTTAGACAAACTGCACTCCAACCCTAAAGCTCCTTTTGAAGGTAGTCCAGTTATACTGCAAATGTGGCTGATTGAGAGGCTTAAATTCATTGCTCCTTCCACTGGTACCTCTTACCATGCTTCTTATCATCGTCGTGCTATTACCCTTCCTCGAGAGCGTAATTTACTAGAATGGTTGACTTTTCTTTCTACTCTCTCTTGGAATGACATCGAGTGGTATGTGCATGACTGGAGCTGTTCTGACCATTATCTGCTTCGTTCTCTAGGTTATTCTGCGGTGATTTTGGTAGGGTTGAAGCACACTTCTTTTTATTGGGCAACCAACTACTTTTCCAAATGAGAACCAAACAGACGATTCCATCTCTTCTAGAGCATACTTATGCTTCCAAGGCAATTTCTCCATCTGTGGTGAAGGTTTTGATGTCAAGGTGGCCATCTGTATTACGTACAACTCACATCGATTTCTCTCATGGGCCTTTTGAATTGGATGAAGTGTATAGGCGATGGTTGTCTCAAATTGTGGGTGTTAGGGGACAAGAAAGAAAGGCTAGGATTTCGGGACTTATCGGAAGTCTCTCATCTGATGATCAAGGGGACACATCGTCACTTCCATCTAACGCTTTGCAAGTAGTACTTTACAAGAGGGGAAGAGATGACGACTCTGAAGGAACTTCAAGGAAGGAACAAAGGACTTGACAAAATTTTTGGAACACATTTCCCATGCTTTTATTATTTAGAATAAACGAAACTAGGATCATATGGCATGTAATAGACCTTTGAAAGGTTTCTCTTAATTTCATGAAGAAAAGAATTCTATCTTTTTAGTTTTGAATAAATGATTGCAAATAATTACAATTGAAAACAAACACAGGGTTGTTTTGCCTTAAAGAATTGGACCGCACCCAAAGTGACTTTATGGGTTGCCTACATATCTCCATTTTTGAATATCTTTTTTCTTCATGAAACTTTGACTTATTTTGAATGCTTGGAGAATCAGGTCCTTGTAGTTCATGGATTAATTGAAAAGCATTTTTTTATGCTCTACTTTTTGCCTAGGCAGCCTTTGCAGGTTTTCTACCTAGCGAGTTCTTGCCCTAATTTTTGCCTAAGCATCATTTTCAGGTTTTCTACCTAGTGGGCTTTTTTTTTTTTTTAATTTTAATTTTTTTTTCTCTTTTATTCTTTTTTTTTTTATACATGATACTTTTTCAATTGATCCAAATTGGTAGGTTGAGAGAACTCATTCCCATCTATATCCATGAGACGCACCGCTCCACCTGACAATATCTCTTTGATGACAATTTTTGCTTGAACTTTTCTTTAAGCCCCTATTTTTAACTCTCTTGTTGAATGCTCGAGCTATCCTTCTTTGATACCCTTGAACATGGTATAGAGACCTTAGTCTCTTCTCATCAATCAACGACAGCTCTTCATACCTATTCCTCCCCCATTCAAATTCTACTAACTGGCTTTCCATAGCTACCCTTAGTGAAGGTATCTCTAACTCAATTGGTAACACTGCTTCCATACCATACACTAACGAGTAAGGTGTAGCCCCAGTTGACGCCCTAATGGATGTACGATAGCCCCACAATGCCAGAGGCAACTTCTCATGCCAATCATTGTATGTATCAGTGGTCTTCTTCAAAATCGTCTTCAAATTCTTGTTAGCCGCTTCCACTGCCCTGTTAGTCTGCGGACGATAAGGAGAGGAATGGTGATGTACTATGCCATATTTCTTAAGAAGCTCCTCAGTCTCTTTATTGAAATGTTGCCCATTGTCTGAAATAAATTCCCGTGGCACTCCATACCGGTAGATGATGTTGCACTGTATGAACTTGGCAACCTGCTTATCATTTAAAGTCTTATAAGACACTGCTTCTACCCATTTGGTAAAGTAATCTATGGCCACCAATATGTACTCGTGCCCATTCAAGGCTGCAGGAGTGATCTTGTCGATGATATCAATGCCCCATGTTGCAAATGGCTATGGTGATGACATGGTAGTGAGTGACATGGATGGCTGATGCTTACCACTTGCAAACACTTGACACTTATGACATTTCTTGACATGCTTCCCACAATCACTTTCTAAGGTAGACCAGTAATACCCCAATCTCATAATCTTCTTCGCAAGCATATACCCATTCATGTGTGGAGCCCCAGCCCCTTCATGTATTTCCTAAATAATCCGCTCTACTTCATCTTCTGTTACACACAAGAGATGGACACAGTCAAAAGATCTTTTATACAATTTCCTACTGCACAAGATGAACTGGCTAGCCAACCTTCTCAAAGTTCTTCGGTCAACATAGGATGCTTCTGGCGGATACTCCCCTTTTTCTAAGTACTGCTGAATATCATAATACCATGGCTTCCCGTCGTTTGGTTCTCATTCCCTTAGGGCACAACAGTAGATGGGCTCTTCTCTAGATTCAATGATCATCGGTGCTACTCCCTCTTCTATTGGGATCTCTGCCATGGATGCTAGAGTGGCTAAGGCATCCGCAAACTTATTCTTTTGCCTTGACAGATAAAATAATTTTATTTGACGAAACTCTTTCACCAATGTCTCTAGGTAATCATGGTATGGCAACAGCTTCTTATCCTTAGTCTTCCACTCCCCTCTAGTTTGGCATATGAAAAGGGCTGAATCTCCATATACTTCGAGCTCATCTACTCCCAAGGCCAATGCTGATTCTAAAGCTAGAATGCAAGCTTCATATTCAGCTATGTTATTGGTTGCCTTAAAGTTCAGTTTCACTGCCACAGGTATTATCACATCTTCTGGCGTCTCCAGACAAATTCATATGCCACATCCTTTCTTATTCAATGCTCCATCAAAGTGTGCTTTCCATATCTTCTTCTCAAGCATAAGGATCTCTTCATCTGGGAACTGGTAATTGCCATTGTCTGCTTGTGAAGTAGCACATTCTGCCAGGTGTTCTGCTATAGCTCTTCTTTGCACTGATTTCTACTATACATATTGAATGTCGAATTCTGACAATAACAATAACCACCGCGCTATTTTATAGGACAAAGCAGGCTTCTCAAGCAGATACTTCAATGGGTCTATTCGACTGATTAGGAGTACTTGGAAAGACATCATGTAATGGCGAAGCTTTTGAGTTGCCCAAACCAAAGCCACACACGTCTTTTCCAAAGCACTATAGTTCACTTCATAATTCGTCATCTTCTTGCTGAGATAGTAGATGGCATTCTCTTTCAAGGATTCCTCGAGATATTAAGCTAACATAGCTCCCATTGCGGTTTCAGTAACCGTTAAGTAGAGTAATAATGGCTCACCTTGTCGCGCGGGAACCAGTATTGGTGGGTTGCTCAAATACCTTTTGATGGTATCAAATGCCTCTTGACATTCCTCATTCCACTTAGTCGGTACATCTTTCTTTAGCAACTTGAAAATCGGCTCGCAGATAGTCGTCAAATGAGCTATGAAACGGCTGATAAACTGAATCCTTCCTAGGAATCCTCGAATTTCATTTTCTGTCCTTGGTGGTTGCATCTCCATGATGGCTTTGATTTTCTCCGGATCTACTTCTATCCTTCTTTGCGTGATCATGAAACCAAGCAGCTTTCCAGCAGTCACTCCGAATGCACATTTCTGAGGGTTCAAACGCAGGTTGTACTTGATAATTCTTTCAAAGAACTTCTTCAGAGCAGCTAGATGTCCTTCCCTATCTACATCCACATATACTTTAACCTCTTTGTGAATCATATCATGTAGCAACGTGGTAGACATCCTTTGGTATGTAGTGCCAACATTCTTAAGGCCAAAGGGCATAACTCGATAACAAAACGTTCCCTATTGTGTAATGAAAGCTGTCTTTTCCATATCTTGGGAAGCCATCTTGATATGATTATAAACTGAAAAGCCATCCATAAAAGACAATAGTGCATGGCCAGCAGTGTTGTCGACTAAGATATCAATATGTGGCAGAGGAAAGTCATCTTTAGGACACGCCTTATTGAGATCTCTGAAATCAACACACATCCGTACTTTTCCATCCTTCTTAGGCACCGGGACAATGTTAGCCAGCCATTCTGGGTACTCTACTACTTGCAAAAATCCGGCATTCATCTACTTGATCACCTCATCTCTAATCTTCAATACCCATTCCGGCTTCATTCTCCGCAGCTTCTGCTTGACTGGCTTAACATTCGGATTAGTGGGAATGAAGTGTTGCACAATATCAGGGTCAATGCCTGGCATGTCTTGGTACGACCATGCGAAAACTTCAATGTTCTCTTTCAAAACCTCTACCAATGATTCTCTCTCTTGCGGCGACAGTGTTGATCCAATTTTAATTATTTTAGGTGATTCATCCGTTCCTAAATTGATTGAAATTAATTCATCCATGTTAGGTTGAGCGTGCCCCTTTCCATATTGCTCGTCAAGCTCAGGAGGAACATCCTCTCGCGGGTCTATATTCATGCCATACAAATCCAGAGATGATAGAAAAGAAACACTGCAAGAGAGATGAGAAGAGAATGAATACTTCATTTATTGATTGAAAGTTGAATAACAGAACACAGAAGATGAAACAAACTGACACTCGTACCTCCTTAAATGAGGTTGAGATTTTTATTGGAAACAAGAAAATCCTACACTACTACAAAGAAAGCAGGAAAATCCTATTCTGCTGAAGACACCTACAAGTTATCATCAGGTGGAAGTGACTCGATCTCCTCACAATCATGGACGAAAGGATAATCTTCAAAGCCCCAGTTTGGTAAAGATGGAGTCGTGGGTTCAATTGGATAGATCGCCTTGACTTCATAAATATACTCTTCGAGACACATAACCGCCTGCCCGAACATATTTGCCATGGTATCAGCATCAAGGTCTTCAACCCAATCTTTCTCTTCCTTATCAGCCTCACCGGTAACGACATCATCAACCACTGAAGCAGTAAGAGGGTACCATTTATCATCAAAGAAAATCTCAAATCCAGGTACACTGATCTTCTGGCCCTCAAGGTAATATGGTTCAGGGAAGCCACAATACGGAAAATCAGCACCCTCCTTGATGAAAGCCCCATTCAAAGTTGGTCTGTACGGCTCAAGGGTTAAATTAGGGGTTCGTCCTTTTGCCTTCACAGAGTCTTTCTCCTTCTTCTTCTTAGCAATTGTCTTCTTGTCTTCCTTAGTAGGTTTGTAGCCTAACCCATAAGGATAGATAGCAGAAGGGTACTTCACAGTCTCGGAGATGCCTTGCAATCTTCGACCTAATCCCATTCTAGGAAAGAATCCCATTCCTTTCATGATCTGTCCTACGTGCAAATTCCCATGGGGATTGTAATCAAGAGGTATCAACTTTTTCTGCTCGGGCTCTCTTTCGATAGCCTGTACATACTCAAATCCTGAAAGTGACACTTCTGATGACTCCTGGCTGATCTCACAGATTGGCACTCGACTATTTCTGTTCATTTCCATATCTCCCTTCAAAGTGACCACTAACCCCTGGTGAGGAAACTTAATCTTTTGGTGAAGTGATGACGGTACAGCCCCGGTCAGATGAATCCACGATCTTCCCAAAAGTAGGTTAAAACTGACTGGCACATCTAGGATATGAAAATCAACCTTAAATTCAACTGGCCCGATAACAACAGGAAGAGTCACCATTCCCACAACTTCTCTACGAGTATTGTCATAAGCCCTGACGGTCTATCCTGATGGTAAGAACTCAGATGGTTAGATCCCCAATGTGGTTGTAGTACTGAGCGGACATACATTCAATGCTGATCCATTGTCAACTAAAACTGAGGGAACTCTGTTTTCCATGACATCTACTGTGATGTACAAAGCTTGCAGATGATTACTCCCACTCTTGGGTAGGTCGGATTCAGTAAATGAGATGGATGGTCCATGATAAACCGGATTTACCAAACCTACCAAACCCTCAGGGGACGTATCAACAGGAACCTGCACATGATTGAGCAACCGAAGCACCGTCTGCCTGTGTTTCTGTGAAGCCATGAGCAATCCCTAAGTGGTAATGTTAGCCTGTGTTCACTTCAACTATTTCAGTATTTCATCCTCTTCTTCTATGACATCTGATTGCTGACCCTTCTCTAATTCCCCCAACTGATTACTGGCTTCCAAATGAGCTGGCTTGAAATGGCGTCCGCCTCGAGTCTAATGGTCTACTTCCTCATCACTAGCCCACAAATTCTTTATCGTCTCAGGTGTGCTCATGAGATCCTCCCACTCAATCATACCAATCAAATCTTCAACAACAGTGGATGCATAAGCAGAACTAGGCCATTTGTGGGAATCAACCCATGGAAGTCTAGGGTAAGTAGAATGATAGAAAACTTCTCCGTCTTCTCCAGTGACCGTAGCAACTGAAGAGGTCATATTCTCAAACTGTTCCCGCAAGATATCCTAACTCAATCTTTCAGGGGGAGGAGGAATAATTGGTTCAACTTCTGCAGGTAAATTATCCCATCCCGTAGGAATGATAGGTTCATCAGAAATCTTTCTCGATGAATAGAGCACATAATAATCAAATTTGCCGCTCGACTCTCCTAACAATCCGACCTCTGGGTCTCCAGCTAGATACCTCTCCTTTAATTGACGTTGATAACATCCACTTCTGGGAACTTCCTTGGGAGTCTCATCTTGTACAGGTTCTTCAGGCTGATACAATTCCCCATAGTCAAGTAGATCTTGAACCAATTTCCCTAAAACCATGCAATTCTCAATGTCACGTCCAAAGATGTTGTGGTACTGGCAAAAAGGCTTACGAAAATAGGGTATAAGTGGGGTAATGAGGCCTTGGGACCAGGCTTGGTAAAAGGCTTCGGTTAAGGTAGTTTTGAGTGGGACATATGGGCGGATTGGGTGATGAGTTTTTGGGTCGTTGAGGCCCAGGGCATTGATTTGAGCTGGCAGTGGTATGGCATGGGTTAGGAGAGGATTACTGGTGACATTTGGTTGACTAAGAGAGTTTGGTGGGGCGATAACTCTCTTGTCAATGAGGTCTTGGATTTTATGGCGAAGGCGCATGCATTGGTTGGTGTGGTGGCCTTTAGATTGGTGGAATTGAAAATACTCATTTTCTTTGAAGTTTCTGGGCAAAGGATCTGGAAGAGGTCGGGGTTTCAGAGGGGTAAGGAGACCACGTGCCTTCAATTTCTCAAGGACACGTTCTAGGGACATGTATAGATTGGTGAACTGACGGGCTGGCTCTTTAGCTTGGAATGAGCGATTTGGTTGGGTGGCTTGAGTGGGCTGGGCGATAGCATTGACCTCGAGGCCAGGTTTGCGGTTGAGGGGTCGTTGGCGATTTCTGAAGGGTTCTTCGGCCTTAGGAGCCCCACTAACCAGAGCATCTTCAACTTGAGTACCAGCAATCACAAGGGCTTTGAAATTGGTGAAATACTGCGAGAACAAATACTTGTTGTAAATGGGCAAGAGACTCTTCAGTACCATCTGCACCTGCTCATCATTTGTAGGCCTGTGGGTCATCTGCGAAGCTTTCGCCCTCCATCTAGAAATGAAGGCAGAGAAACTCTCCCTCGGTTACTGTTTAGTAGTCTCAAAATGTCTACGAGTCACATCAATCTCGGTGTTGTACTTATAATGGTCAGTGAATTCATTGTAAACATCCTCCTATGTCTTCAACTTAGTCTCATCTAGAGATAGAAACCACTTTGAGGCTGACCCTTTCAACGATTCATGAAATATCTGAGCGAACAGCTCATCATCAGCTCCACGAGATTGCATCTCCCTCACATACATCTTCAAATGGGTTTTAGGACAACCCATCCCAAACTTCTCTAATTCCGGTATCTTAAAACTGAACGACATACGGGCCTTGGGAAACAGTGAATAAAAAGTAACATCAACCATGTCGTCAGACCGACGCATCCCCTTCAGGGCTTTCTCTAAGGCTTCAACCTTATTTGACAACAGAATCGGATCCCCAGAGAGGAACCTAGATCCATCGGGCTCGCCATCCAGATTGATGGGCTTAGACTTGACACCTAACTGGGCCTTGGCACTGTCATCAACTTGGGCCGGGATAGGTGGATTAGAGGTACTCTTCGGGTTCTCTAAATGGGCCTCCCTAACCTGATCTGTATTGGTCTGTTTATCTTGGGACATTTTATTAATCTATTCAATCTCACGGGCCAGGGCATCAATCCGGTCCATGATAGCATTCAACACTGTAGCAGTGGTGCTGGATTCTCCGTCAGCCATTGAGGGTGTGGTTAGGGGTTCGATACTGAAAAGACACCCTTTAGAATCACGACGCCAGGCCAGAATTCTACACCATGAGAGATGAGAGTTTTTTTAGAAAAATGGAAGAGTCCATGACGCTTAAAACATGTTGACAGACTATTGTAGAGGTGCTAGCCAAACAGGAGGAAAGAGAAAGGAGAAAACCGTCCTATCATAATTCCGACTCACTTCCCTATTTCACAAGGGTACTTCCTTAGAAATTAAGAAATAAATCAAAATCACCAATAGGGAAATAAAACATGACTGACCAAACAAGGCTCAAAGAGCAACACTAATGACTAGTCTTTCATTCTCAGGACACTTTCCTTTGAATCAAAGATCTCAGTCATAACAAGTCAAAACAACCTAATCACAGAAGGATATGCATCCTTGGGACATTCTCTTCTATTTCCAAAATAGTCTTTTTGTTCTAAGGACCAAAATCTTTAAAATAAAGGGCCCGTATAAAAAAATCAAAGTTTATCCAAGGGTGCTATATCCCTAAAGGTTTTAGCATTCACAAACAAGGCTCACATCAAATTGGGACAATTTCGGCAGCATAACGACACAATTATGTGCTAAAAGAAATTCGGCAGCATAACGGCGCAGTTGTGTGCCAAAATTAATATTTCGGCAGCATAACGGTACACTATGTGCCAAAAGGGAAATTCGGCAGCATAACGGTACAATTGTGTGTCAAAATTTCGGCAGCATAACAGGTGTGTGCAAGCACTGGAGGGTAGAGTGTCTTATAGGCTGTCTACATGGACTAATGCAAGGGGTGAGTACAAAGGATCCTATTGCAGACCAACCCATATACCTAACCACATGTGACACATGGCGTGCTGCGAGGGTCAAACAGTACGTGATTGATCTTTGATATACCCCGAGGGGTACTTGACAATAGGTTGATAGCTTCGTCATGATTGCCCTAGTGTCGAGTGGAGACAGGGATCAGGACTAGACCATCATTTGGCAAGGCAACATCGTCCTATCACACAATGACATGCAGCTAATATAACTAAAATGATATGCAATCACACAAATGCAAGTGGTTGATTTTAATTAATTTAAGAAATTAAATAGCCCAATTAAATTAATAAAGTTTAGCCCTCGACATCCCCAGCGGAGTCGCCAGTTCTGTGAACCAGCCACCTTTTGGCAGGGGCCGCTTATGTCCACATCATCACCGGGCGATGATTAGGGATTTTTAGAAAACAAATAAAGGAGTTGCCACCTTATTTTTAAGGAATAAGGAACCATGAAAATGTTTTATTTTAAAATCAAAACAAAACTAACTTCATTCCAATGAAAAGCAATCTACGAACCAGAGATGGATCCAAGGGCTAGGTTACGACGTGGGAAGGTTCCAAGCTTTCACTTGTAGGCACCCACGTCGCCCTAATTAAAGGACTTCTAATTTATTTGGGCTATTTAAATTCTTAACGCAAACAAATCATATGGGGAGGAATCTCATTCAAAGGCAAAAATCTTAAAACATTTCAAATTCTTTTGAAAATCATTTGATAATCAAATCTTTCACAAAAATCATGTTTATTCTATAAAAATCACATTAAAAAAACCTTTTACGAAACCTCTCGAAGATGGACTCTCAAATCAAATGCAATACTCAAATCACATAACGATCTTTACAACAAATGACAGTCCTAGGGAAAGTCAAGTGACCTTCCTAAACCTAGGATCTCTAACTAGCCCTAAAGTTAGTCTAAAAATCTAAAATCCTAATGCAATGCATGCTGAAATTTAAACAAATTAATCAAATATACATGAAATTGATTCTAACCATGCATGAAAATGCTCCTAAATGCACACTAATTTCACTATGTGAACTAAACATGTTTCTAGGTTGGATTTTGCCCTAAAAACAATTTTTAGAATAATTTAAAGGCATAAACAAACCCGGACAGATTTGAATACGAACTTTAAACCACTCTAAAAACCTTGAAAACAAAGAATAAAAATCATGAAGATGACCTAGCATGCATTCTACATGAATATACTATGAAAATGCTATAATAATCATGCAAAAACATGGCTTAAAAATGATAATTAAGCCTTTGTAAAACATATATTCAAATCTGGAGATATTTGAATACATGTTTAAAATACCCCAAAAATCATTTTTAATCCACAAAAATAACAAATAAACACTCTAGCATACAATCTAACATGCTTGCCTAAATTAAAATGCAAAAACACATCGAAAACTAACAAAAACATGCTTTAATAATTATTTTAAACACAAGGGGAGGATCTTACCTTTGCACGTTCCCTCGTACGCAATTTATATATTCAAATCATCAAGTCCATATCAAGTGCTTAAATAATTATAAAAAAAAATGAAAAATAATGACCCAAGACTCATCACATGTTGAAATAATGCATTAACATTCTTACACAATCATTAATATCGCATGATCATCAAATGAGCACCATAGGATTTCAACGATCATGAAAACATACTAATACTTACCCTAACATGCTCACATATATAAACTAATAACAAAAGACTCATCCTAAACATGTTTAATCACATAAAATCATAATAAGATTCATCATAAACATGCTTTCTCACATAAAATCACAATAAAACTAACCCTAATCATGCATACTCACATAAAATCATAGCAATGCTAACCCTAATCATTCATGCTCACATAAAATCATAAAAAAGCTAACCCTAATCATGCATGCTCACATAAAATCACAACAATGCTAACCCTAATCATGCATACTCACATAAAATCACAAAAAGCTAATTCTAATCATGCATACTCACATAAAATCACAACAATGCTAACCCTAATCATGCATACTCACATAAAATCATAAAAAAGCTAACCCTAATCATGCATACTAACATAAATAGGAAAAAAAAAAAGAAACCTATTCTAACATGCATAATAAACTCTTACAAAATAGAAGTTAGTTCATCTTACACAAAGATGAACTAAGTTCTACTATCACATGGACGATTTACATGAATATCAACTAAAAAAAATGTTTGTATGGAAGACTTACCTCTCTTATTTCTTCTTTGCAAACCTCCTTCAAGTTCCCTTACTTTGAATCCTCCTCCTCTCCCTCAAGAGATGAATCCAGATCTGTAGCCTCATTTTCTAACCCTAGAATTCTTTTCCTCTTGTGAACTCTCTCTCCTCTAACTCTATCATGGCATATTTATAGAGTTAGGGTTTTAAAGCTTGAATGTTTGGGATTAAATGCACTAAAACTCATCCTAGGGCTTAGAACAATTCCTCCTAGGGTTTGCAAACTGAATCCCCTTCGAATTTATCCAAAAAAATCGACCCAAATCGGCCAAAACAAGTGGGAAAGCCTCAAACCTTCCAAAATTGCAAAATATGCTTGAGCATCCTGGTGACCATCCAAAGCTGGATGGCTAGCCGTCCTGGGCTGGACGGTTGGCCGTCCTAGCTAGGACGGTCACCATGCTAATTTTCCCAAATTTCTCCAAATTTCAAGGGATTTCATTTTTTGGCCATATTTTGCTCAATTTGAATTCAAATTCGGTGATTCAGGTATCAAAACGACCGTGTTTTCATCCTCCACATTTTTAGAAAGTTTTTGGGTCAAAAATACTTGACCATGGTCAAAGTTTTTAGCAAAAAGCTAGCCAATTGACCCGGTTGTGCCAAAATTGGTCATATAACCATTCCTTGTTTTATAAAATTGATCAATTTGGCTTGCATCATTTCTAAAAATATGGTTTTAATATGAAATTGGTACGTGAAAACATATTTTGAAAATATTTGATTTTGGTGAAAATGACCAATTCACGGTCGATTTGAATAAAACCCTAATTCAGCTCATTCTTACCCGTGGGATCGATTTTGGGTGAATCTATCCCAACCATTCTAAGGTTTAATTGGCTTTCCAAATTCACTCCATACATCCATATAAACTCAATGAAACAATCCGTTTCGAATTCGGAGGTCGTTCGGAAATTATACGAGAAAAATGACGAAAATGCCCTTCAAGTCGCAAAAACCCTAATTACTTATCGAGCTCTTATCAAAATGCCATGAAAATTTATAGGGATGTTCTAAAACACATCAAAAACCAAATGCAATACAAATGGGTTGATTCTAATCCAAATGTACACATGAAATAATGAATTGTCCTTTTCATCAGAAAATGGTAATTTGGGTAATTTGGTCTTTACATGGCCAATTCCTCACCAAATAATCCACTCTTTGAGCTGATCATTTGCATAAATATATG
>JAESVK010064204.1:0-13703 GCA_017140935.1 Hamamelis virginiana
GATGTAAGCTAATTTGATAAGTTTATAATTACTAACCCTGTAACCTATTAAGAGAAGGAAGGTAAGGAATTCAAGTTGTACTTGACATTCTAATTTTGAAATTTGAAGCCAGGTGGGACCTAATTACTTATAAGTTAGTATGTTACGATGCAAGATTAGTAATTTGGTATTAAAAAAAAAAAAAGATTTCATAATTAGTTTAAAAATGTGAGAGAAACTTTCACATGATGTGCAAAGAATTTCCATGAAATGGACTTTACTACAAAAATTCCATGAAGAAATGGACTTCACTTCTCCGTGATTTGTGGGGGAGAAAAGGGATTTATATTTTGCTGGGGCATAGACTTTTGTTTGAATTCTAAACTTTGACACTTCCTCTAAATTAGGAGAAAAATCCGTGGTTTATATATTTTTGTTTATATTTTTAATTTTCTTCTTTTTTCAAATTTTTTTGGAAACATATAAGAAAATTACTCTCTCTCTCTATATATATATATATAAAGAGCTTAGCTATTATAAAATGTACTTTAGGCAAAAGTGCATAATATGTCAACTAGTATATTTTACTTATACTAATATGGTAAGTCATATGAGCCATATATCTTATAAAATGGTAAAATGTGATAATAGTATTCGAGTCAGCATGTTTAACCATCTTCTTACAAAAATCTAGTCAAGAATATTTACCCATCTCCGAGGACAGAGGCTAAGAGGTCCAAGTCCACGGTGAAATGGGGTCTAATAATCTTGGTTATACTAAGAAATAAAGGTTCGGAATATGTAAAAGTCTTAGATAAAGAATGGACATGTAACTGACTTTGATCCGTTAGAGAAAATTTTCCGCCGTCCTTCAAAAGATACAATGCGTATCAAATTGAAACTCGGGCCAAGTTGATTGAATCAATCCTAGCCAACAACGAACAGTTCTAGCTCCCTTCAATATCTAAGAAATCCTGGACAAACACATTTTTAGACTCATTAATAAGGTTAAAAAACCTGTGTAGAAAAAGTTCCCACACGACACATATGACATGGGTTGAGCCTCAACTTTGGCCTCTTTGCTACGTCGCCCAATTAACTTAGCTCAGCCATCCTAAACAGGAATCTCTCTCTACATTTAGTTGAATTGTTGCATAGAAAATGATCTAACAATTTAGGAATGTTAAGTTGCATCAAACCTAACAAAATCGATTTCTTAGGTTGGTTTTATAACCTAACACATAATGGACGCTTTTCTTGAATTTGTTGCGTTCGTTGCAATCTAACCGAGTGCCTAATGTTAAGTTTCAACCTAACATTTAGACATTTTCTAAATGTTAGGTTGGCCACAATCTAACATAAGCATTCGGTTAGGTTGCAACCAACGCAAGAAATCCAAGAAAAACGTCCATATTTAAAACCAACATAGCATTCCCAAATTGTTAGATCGTCTTCTATGCAATAATTACAGATTGTTAGGTTTTACGTAACCTAACAGTACGGGATTTTGAAAGAAAAAAAAACACCATCAAAGTTTCAAAACACTTACATCATCACTATTGGTGGCTTAATTAAGTTCCATTTTATATATCTTTAGTTGTTAAGAGAGGAAAAAATGTTTAAATCCTTAAATCTAAAAAATGAAAATTTGTTGGAGAATGTGGATTTGTATGGGATGGTGGAAGAGAATGAAGAAAAATATGATTTAACCAAATAGAAGGAAAAGGAGTTCAAATGGGGAATTATGGTTTGTAAGGAATGAGGAAATGGATGTTTTGAAAATTAACAATTGGATGAACTACAAAAAACTATCGAAAATTGTTACAATTTTTTATAATTCATAATTCTTATTTTCAAAAATTAGCCATTGGATCAATGTTATTTTGGGCATGCATCATGTATATAAGCGAAATATCTCATCCAACGGTTAATTCAAAATATCTAATCTAATGCTTGCTTTTTCAAGTGGATTTATTTGAGGGAGTTGTTGTAAGATTATTTATTTTAAAAATATATTACAATTAAGTGTCATTGAAAAATTATTTATTTAAAAAGTATATTACAATCAATATGCAATTTAGCGATTTAAACTCTTAAAATACAAGTTTTTTAGTAGAGGTAAGGGTTCGAACCCTCTCAAAAGCACATTTAGTACATTATATTTTTAATTTGTTATTGAAATGGCGGGGCGGCAGGGCGGCGAAAGGAATTCCCTGCCCCTATGAGGACGGGAATGGGGATGGAATTATATTCCTTGCCGAGGGGTAAGGAGCGGGGATAGAGATGGAGATGGGAAGCAATTTTATAAGCGGGGACAGCGATGGAGCAGTGGAAAACCCACTCTGCTCCACCCCACTGCCATCCCTAATTAATCCCCACATGTATACATAATCTCCGATCTTCAATTTTATATAAAATTCCCAAAGTTGCTAATAATCCCCAGTCCCCATTAAATCACATCATTATTTTTTTAAGTCAAATCATTGACTTTAATGTCCCATCAATATTATTTTATTAAAGATAAAAATTAATATATAATCCATGGAAATATTTTTTAGATTTTAAAAATAGTTGATGTGATGAATAATAAATGCAATGTTTCTAGTGAAGAGAAGTTGCAACCCTTTTCTAATGTGAAGAGAAGTTGCAACCCTTTTTATTTTTGGTATAGAACGGGTAATCTAATATGAAATCATATTAGATTCTGTGGACACTGTAGAGTAGAATGGGAACGTAGTTTAATTAGTTAGGAGTTAGGACCCCACAAGCGCGCGCATATGGACTCCATTTGCCCGGTTGACAAGGGAAGTTGTGTTTTTTTTCTCCGCCATTCATGGCGGATTACTCCACCACGTGCCTAATGCTTCTCACAATATATCAGTCCAACATTTCGGTCAAAATTAACCAAAGTCCATATTTTTTGTGCCATACGTGGTGCTTCTCTTTTGGCTCTGCTTAATTGCACTATTTAATTACTCGTACAAAAAGTTTTCAAATTTGATGGTGATAAATTTTTAGCTGAAATTATTGTATGTCTCAAAAAGACGTATTCTAGCCAAATAATGTGGTGGTTGATTCAAATTTTATTTTTTCTAATTTTTTTCTTTATATTAAATGAAGGGTTATGATTCATTTAAAATACTCCTTCGGGGACAATTTTTATGATATATTTAGTATTACTCACTTAAGTGGGTAATGAATCTCGTTAATTAGAACTAAATAATGTCGTGTGTCCGTATAGAATATATACTTGAGAACCTCTCGTCTTATACACGATTAATGGATTTTAATTTTCAATTTTAGAATTTCCTAATAAAAATTACAACAACTCAACTAATATGTATCATTGGAGAACAATTGCAGGGCTAGTTGGCAAACTTAACAGTCCAAGCAGCCATTTTGGCCTCCAAAATTTTGCTAGAAAATAGGCCTCCAATGATTCCTCTTATAAGCTCCAGGCTCCAAAAATTAGCCCAAAAAAGGATCCAATCGATAATTAACCACACTCGGCGTATAAGTTGGTATATACAATGGTACTGTTAAAAAAATAATGGATACTTAACTATTTTAGATGCAACTTTTTCTACGACAAAATATAATAGGACCCCTTTTTAAATTGTCGCTGATAACACATATCTTCCCCAAATCATGAGAACTCAAGTAACATGATCCTAGAAGAAAATAATGGATGATCACTCAAGTAACATGATCCTAGGAGAAATTCTAATATTTTCTCCTTGGATCAAGATACTTGAGTGATCATGAATTGGTGAAGATATGCTATTACTTCCTTAGGACTTCCAAAATTTTAGAATCAACCCTAAATAATTGAAAACTGCTTCTGTTACCATGCCAACAACTCATTTGATGGACAAAAACAAGCAAAGTAGGCAAAATGGGCAGCACCTACAACTTTGTTTAAGATATTTGAACTGGAAATTTTTTTTACCTTCTGATTCAATGATATCTTTACCACAATGATCGAGGTTAAGAAAAGTCCCTTCTCATCTTCTCTTCATGTTTATTTTTATTTTTTTAACATATGGTATAATTTGAACTCATGTTATCGATATATTTTCTATTGGTTAATAGTAATTATAATTAACATTGAGAGTTGGTCTGGTAATAAAGGAGTGAGCTGTAAATTCAGACATTCCGAGTTGAAAATCAGTTAAATTCTCTTTTAGTTAGGTTGCAGTGGGAAAAAAAAAAAAAAAAAAAAGTAATTATAATTAGCAAAAACAACTTTTGCAACTTAAAGACCTCTCCTCCTAAGTTTGAAAGGGGACTGGGAGGACGTTAGTTAGTTATCAAAAGCAATCCTAATTAGTTCTAAGAAAACAAGAGTTTCATGACGACTTAACCATGAGAGACAATATAATTAGTTATTAAATTCATTATTACTTCTCTAACTGATAATTAAGGCTCCTTTGTCTTTGTTTGATGACTGAAAGCTGTCTCTGGTCAAACGAGGAATTGTCCAGGAACATGCAGGACGACTTCTAGAGAGATCCCTCAGCTCGTCTTCTTTCATTAATTATGGAAGGGGCCATGACTCGTGTATAGGCATCTTTAGGGTTTTCAGCAGAAAGAGTATCTTTAACGACAAAAGCCATTTTTAGTCATTCATATTCATTTTTTTGACTGAGTTAATAGTTAAAGTAATTTTTGGATGGAAAAGTGAACGAGTCATTGAAGATGGATTAATTTTTCATATCATTTGCCAAAAATTAGTTTTGATTGAAAAAAATGCCTAACCTTACCGTTTGTAAAACAATTAATATATATAAATATATATAGTTATATCTGAAACTTATTTTAATTTATTTACAATATTTAGTATTGTAAGATCCTTTTCCATTCTTTTCACCATGTTAGTGTATATAAATATATATATTCTAACTACAAATACTTGTAATTCAAGTTGAAATCAAATTTGTTAAAATTATGGTTAGGGTTCATTTGAAAAAAAAAAAAGTTTATTGAAGTTCAAAAATATTTTAATTATTTTCTCAAACCCAATGAGAAATCCGTCCCGCCCCACATAATTCTTGCCCTGTCCCGTCCTGTTTTAATTTGGAATTGGAACGGATTTGAAAAAAGGTTTTCATTTGTGGGACTGAATTGGGAAAGAAAAAACCCACCCCGTGGAGCCCCATTGACATCCCTAACGGAGAGCTCCCATTTGGGTATCTCATTTCCACATTTGGGAGTACTATAGTGCTAAACTAAGAGCTCCTCGAACGAGAAGCTACCATATTTGACATCATTGTATTTTAATAGACTTTAAATTGAAGAAAAATTTAATGTCTATTAATAGACATGCTCTAATATTTGACATCATCATTCTATTTCCACATTAGAGTACTGTTTTTTTGCCTCGCTCCCAAATTTGGTAATAGCAACTGCAAATGGAAGCCCATAAGATATGCTCTAATATGGAATTCTATAAAGAGTTAGATTTGACTGTTAAAATCATAAAAACCACTAAGAATGAGAAAAATTAAGCTCTAAATTATTAATAAAATCAAAATTAGTAATAAATGTTCTCCAACATTTAGGATCCGTTCATCTGCTGAGAATTTAATTCTCGAGAATTAAAATTATTGTTATTCGGATGGTCCTAAAATTTTGAAAAAAAAAATTAGTCTGATTTATTATTTGTATTAAAAGTATATTTTATTTTGCTAAAATCATATTGTTTGTTGTCGTTTGAAATTATTATAAGTGAAAAATCATATATTTTAAAAAAAGTTCTATAATTTTTTAAAAATAAAAAAATGCCATCGAAAGTTTAATAACCATTATTTTTTGTTTAAATTAATTACTTTTTGACAATTATACCTAAAATTCAAATTTTTGGTAAAGAAAAATGAATTTTGAATATAATATTAGCAATTTTGTAAATTAAAGTAACGTGGGAATTGGCAATTCCCACCTGTATAGGTGGGAGTTTTAATTCCTGTGTTTCATGAGAATTAAGGTATTCATGCATGGGAATTGTAATTCCCACAAATTTTGCGAAACGAACAGCCGAACTTTTATTAATTCCCAGAAATTTAGATTTGTTGTCCTACATCAATGTATGCTAATTTGATAAGTTTATAATTACTAACCCTGTAGCCTATTAAGAGAAGGAAGGTAAGAAATTCAAGTTGTACTTGATATTCTAATTTTGAAATTTGAAGCCAGGTGGGACCTAATTACTTATAAGTTAGTAAGTTACGATGCAAGATTAGTAATTTGGTATAAAAAATAATAAATAACAAAGATTTCATAATTAGTTTTAAAATGTGAGAGAAACTAGCTTCCACATGAAGTGCAAAGAATTTCCATGAAATGGACTTTACTACAAAAATTCCATGAAGAAATGGACTTCACTTCTCCGTGATTGATACTTTTCTGGGGCATAGACTTTTGTTTGAATTCTAAACTTTGACACTTCCTCTAAATTAGGAGAAAATTCCGTGGTTTATAAATTTTTGTTTATATTTTTAATTTTCTTCTTTTTTCAATTTTTTTTAGAAACATATAAAAAATAACTCTCTCTCTCTCTCTCTCTCTATATATATATATATAAACAACTTACCTATTATAAAATGCACCTTAGACAAAAGTGCATAATATGTCAACTAGTATATTTCACTTATATTAATATGATAATGCCATATCAGTCATTTTATAAAATGGTAAAATGTGATAATAGTACAAGAGGCCTCTAAGAGGTCCAAGTCCACGGTGAAATGGGGTGTAATAATCTTGGTTATACTAAGAAATAAAGGTTTGGAATATGTAGAAGTCTTTGAAAGAAAGAATGGACGTGTAACTGAGTTTGATCAGCTAGAGAAAATTTTCCGCGGTCAATCAAAAGACAATGCTTATCAAATTGAAACTCGGGCCAAGTTGAATGAATCAATCCTAGCCAACAACGGACATTTCTAGCTCCCTTCAATATCTAAGAAATCATAGACAACTAGTATATTTTACTTATACTAGTATGATAATGCCATATCAGCTATCTTATAAAACCGTAAAATGTGATAATAGTACAAGAGGCAGCGTGTTTAACCATCTTCTCACAAAAATCTAGTCAAGAATATTTACCAATTTCCAAGAACCCTAGGCTAAGAGGTCCAAGTCCACGGTGAATTGGGATCTAATAATCTTGGTTATACTAAGAAATAAAGGTTTGGAAAATGTAAAAGTCTTTTATTGGTTAGAGAAAATATTCCGCCGTCCTTCAAAAGACAATGCGTATCAAATTGAAACTCGGGCCAAGTTGATTGAATCAATCAAGTTGATTGAAAGTAGGCAGCCAACAACGAACAGTTCTAGCTCCCTTCAATAGCTAAGAAATCCTAGACAAACACATTTTTAGACTCATTAATAAGGTTAAAAAACTTGTGTAGAAAAAATTCCCACATGGGTTGAGCCTCAACTTTGGCCTCTTTGCTACGTCACCCAATTAACTTAGCTCAGCCATCCTAAACAGGAATCTCTCTCTACATTTAGTAGAATTGTCATTTTTATCATTTTCCTCATCCTCATTGTCGTCGTCGACATCGTCATCGTCGTTGTCGTATGCGAGCTCAATCTAAACTTAATGGGCCTTATTATTGCAACCCCTCCCAACTATTAGCCCACCACAACCATTTGTGATTTTTTTACAGTTTAATGAAAAAAAAAAAACATTGTTTTAAAGAAAACTAGCCGAATTATCCACTAGAAAACATCATTTTGAACAACTTTGTAGAAAAAAGTTTTTCCAAAATCTATCATTTAAGTAGACTTTTTGGCATTTTTTACGAAATATTTTGTAAAAATAATAAATGATCAAAAAGTATACTTAAATGATAGATTTTGGAAAAATTTTCTTCTACAAAGTTGTTCAAAATGATGTTTTCTAGTGGACATTGCGGCTAGTTTTCTTAAAAATAATGTATTTTTCATAAAACGGTAAAAAATCACAAATGGTTGGGGTGGGCTAATAGTTGAGAGGGAATGCAATAACAAGGCCTAACTTAATTTGAGATTAGGCCCGATTAGGGCACCAGTAAAATCTTCAATACTTTTTGCTGGGCTTGGGCTGACCTCAGACCCAACACACTCTAAATTACAGGCCTTATTTGTATCAGGGAACATATATTGCAACATAATACAACTCTAAGCCCACCCAAATTCTAAGTACACCCTAATAAGTTATGAATAAACCTCATTTTTTTTTCTAAATAATCCTAATCCAAAATAAGTTTGAATACAAGTGTTATCCCCACCCCAATTACAAAAAATGTCTTTTTGGTCTCCCTCTCTCTTTCTCTCACATCGGCCACCCTCTCTCCTCTCCCTATTTCAAACGTCGGCCAACCGTCTCCCTCTCTCTCACACACACACACACACAATTGAGGTGATTGCAACAGAGGAGTTCTCTCTCCTCAAAACAGAGAACCATTTCTCCATTTCTTTCATCTGGATTCGCCTCTCCACAAACCATTGGCGATTTTACCAAAACATATCTAAAAATTAGCGTGGAGGTGAAGGAAATGGGTTTTTGAAATAGTTAATTTCCTTTGATTATCTTTAACATCTTATCTTCTATTCACTTGAGCAACAACTTATTCCCCATATCAATAACCTCAAGTCTAGGCTGCAATTCAAATATCCGCTACTGGTAGACCCCGGAAGCTCAAGAACTTTGTGCTCTTACTGCTTTGAGGACCGGCAAAATTGTTGGAGATACAATATAATCCAATCTTTTGGGAGGCATCCTTCCTAGGTACCAGATTCTATTGGAAATCTTTCAATCAACTTGGATGCCAAACAAAGGGCTTGAATCTTCTGGAGTTGAAAGACATGAAAGAGCTAGTGAGGATTGAATGAGGATCCTATGCTTAGGTTTGCTTGGTGTTTGGGTGATGTGTCATGATCTGAATCATCTGCACATCACCTAAGTGAAAAACAAAGCATCCAGATCATGACACATCACCCAAGCAGAGGATCCAGACTCATGAGGATCAGAAGACTATTATTTTAGAGAATGGTCCCTACAATGCCTGGTTTAATTTTAACTTAATTGGCTTGTTGGATTAGGTCTTCTAAAATGGTTTTAGGAACCTCTTTTGTGAATACTTATAAGAAAAACATCCCTTTGTAAGTCAATGCAAAGGCTTGGACAACTGGTTAGAGAGTGATTGAGGATTGTTATAAATACTAGCTCTTCTAACCTTTGGAGAGATATTAGTGTTTTTATAAATTCAATATAACCTTAATTATCATTTTGATGTGAATACACACTTTTTCTAATCAACATTTACCGCAACTTGCATATCCTTTCGTTTTGGCTTAACCCAAGTTTACTTGTATACTTTTTTTCCCCCTTTTGTCATTGTATTGTCTTTAAATCAAACCCAACCATATATTCTTAGTTTCCTTTAAACCACTATTAATTCTAAAGAGATACGTGAAAAAATAATTCAAAAGTAACTGGGAATTTTATGGAATTGGACCTCAGTGTTTAAAATATTACATTAATGGGCCCGGATTTCTAATATTTACATCAATGGACCTATGAGTATTTTTTTTGGACAAAAATACCCTTCTAACGATCTTTTTTTTCTTTCAAATTTTGTATGTAATCCCCACTATAACACATAATCCCCAAAATGCATATAATCCCAAACCACCACTTTAACAATTAATCCCCACATGTATACATAATTCTCAATCCCCAATTTTATATAAAATCCCCAAAGTTGCTAATAATCCCCAATCCCCATTAAATCACATCATTACTTTTTTAAGTCAAATCAATGACTTTAATGTCCCACCAATATTATTTCATTAAATATAAAAATTAATATATAATCCATGAAAATATTTTTTAGATTTTAAAAATAGTTGATGTGATGAGTAATTAATGCAATGTCTCTAGTGGAGATTGAGGATTACATGTATTATTGGGGATTATGTGTTTTGGAGAAAATTTTAAAATTTATTTGATCGTTAGAATGGCTTTACAGTAAATATACTTGACTATTAAGGGTATTTTCATCATCTCAGGTCCATTAACGTAGATAGTCAAAATCCGGGTCCATTTAGGTAATTTTTTTAAACATGCAGGTCTGTTTCCGTAAAATGCCCAAAGTAATTTTAGAATAAGCTAACACAAATGGATCCTTAATATATATGTTCACTACATGCATTTGTCCACATTTCTAATGTGAAGAGAAGCTGCAATCCTTTTTATTTTGGTATAGCAAGGGTAATCTAATGCAGCATTTTTAATTCTACGGAAAATTTTCTCAATGGACTCATGTCAAACGGTCAAAATTTGATCCAACAATTTTACTAATAATCCTCAATATTTCACGTAATCCCCGCTAAAATATATAAAGAGAAATTAAAGTTTGTCCCTCTAAATTATAGGTCGTTTTTAAATTGCCCATGTGGTATCGATTGAAGCAACGTTTCCCCTGAACTATTTTAATATAACAAATTGCCCCTTTCTGTCCTTAAAAATGATGTTAACATTGTTATTATTATTATTTTTTGTGCAGTATTTATCCTAAACTATTAATGTGTTTATAAGCATATAAATGATATTCATGATTTTTCTCAATATATTTTAATTTTTATGAATTATTTTCTCTATACAGTAAATAAAATTCATAATAAATAGAATATATTGAGAAAAATCATGAAACTTCACCGATATGCCTGTAAACCCATTAGCAATCCATGATAAATACTGCATAAAAAAATAATAACAATCCTAACGCCATTTTTTAGTCCAATAACACAAATAGTTAATTGCAAGAATGAGATAATTTGAAAATGGCCAATAGTCCAGGGAACATATTGCTTCAATCGATACCACGGGGGGCAATTTAAAAATGGCCTATAGTTCAGGAGCTAAACTGTAATTTTCCCAAAATATAATCCTCGATCCCTACATTAATTCATAATCTCCAATGGACATAAAATGCCCAATCCTTAACCTAACAAAGAATCCTTACTCCCCACAAAAAAACAAGGCATTAAATAACCATCACATCAAATATGATGTGATTAACTAGACAAATGATGATGGGAGATTGAGAATTATGTGAAATAGTGGGGATTAATATGTATTATTGTGGGAATTGTGGATTCTTTGTTAGAGAGATAATATATTACTCATTATTTTATTAAAATAATATTGATGTGAGATTAAAGTCAACAATTTGACTTAAAAAAATAATTATGTGACTTTGTGGGTAGTGGTGATTATTAGTAAATTTGGGGATTATACATAATCTTGGAGATAGGAGATTATGTATATATGTGGGTATTATTTGTTAATGTGGGGATTGGAGATTATATATATTTTTGGGGATTACGTTTATGGTTGGGGATTATGTACAAAATATGAAAATTGTGACCGTTAGAAGGGCATATTCGTCCAAAAAATACTCATAGGTCCATTGAGGTAAATAGCTAATACTTGGGTTCATTGAGAGAATGTTGCCAAAATATGGGTCCATTGAGGGAATTTCCCGTTAATTCTTTAAAGGAACAATTGTATTGTCAATACAATTAGCTTCGCAATCTAATTAGCGACGGACATATACGGTCGCAAGCTTATATCAGCCTTGTGGCAAAAATCAATTGTAACGCATTTGTGATAGTTTGTTCCGTTGCAAAGAGAACTAACGATGAATTGGCTGCCTTATAGTGACATAAATTTTCATTTTTTTTAGTATGCAATGGCCAAAGTAGTTCCCTAACATTTCAATCTATAATGCTTTCATGATTGTATGGTACATGTTATATTTTGAGCTTAAGTAAGCTACTTTAGCTTAATTTATATATGGGTCCCATAAGCCTTTTGAAGTGGGCCCATATTGGAATAAATTCATCTCATGAAGGAGATTAATATATTGTATTAATAAGCTCAAAATATTAATGTTTTGAATGAGAAATTGTAGTGTAAAATCACCCAAATGAAAGTGATTGGAGGTGATAGCCATCTTTGTCTCACATTGGAAAAAAGTAGGAAGCTTATGTGTTTATATACCTTTACATTAGACGTATGGGTTGGGCCCAAGGAGTACCAAAGTTTTGTGAGGGGACAGGACCTACCCAAACTTGGGCTTGATCCAAACCACACCCGTTCGCACCGAACCGGGCCAGGTCAGGTGGGGTCAATTAGACCAAGCCCATTATCTTTTTGAGCCAGCCCACAACCCAAAATTGACTATACAGCTCTTCCAGAACAGTTGTGATTATTCTACAATAGTAAAGAGTTGTGACTGTTTTTTGCAACTCTTCACAGGGTCATGTCCCAAATGGTGCCCTTCAGCACATCACGAAGGAGCACCATTTCGTCTATAAATAGGCCACTAGTCCCAAAGTCAAAGCATTCAATTCATTCATGCATTATCAGTGTCTGTATACTGTTTTAAAGAGAGAGAGAGATAGGCATTGTTGGTTCGCTGTGTTTAGAGATTGTAGTGCTTCATTTTCAAACGTGATCATTGTATCCTGGGAGGCAAACGTCCATTGAACTCTAAGCACCTATAGGAGAGGCGAATTCTGTCTTAAGGACAAAGTGTCAAACACCTGCCTTGATCAACTTTCTTAATCGATTTCATGCTTCAATTCTGCTAAACAAGTAAGTTATTTATTTTATGCTTTCAGATTTTATAGAATTGTTACTTGAATAATTTTCTGGTTTGACAGAATTATTATTCAAGTTGTCTTTCTCTACTCCATCTTATTCTTTATTAAATTGGTATATAATTCTACACTTTACAGAATTTATATACAAACTGTTTTTTATTTTCATATGATTATTTAACACAATATAATAGAATTCTAGATAAATTTTTCCAACAGTACCATATATATATATATATATATATATTAGTTTTTAAAAATGAGACTTGAAGGTGAATTGATTCAAAGAAATCTGTTTAACAAGCAATTGATCCACAACCAGGAGTTGCATGGATATTTTCTAGAAAACCAACATCGGATGAAGGAAACGTCTCCTTGGCTTCTCGATGAGGCAAGTTTCATATTTAATTTTGTTGACAAAGTTTATAAAAGAGAATTTTACGGCAATGGACTCTGAGTGTTTAAAATATTACATTAATGGATCTAGGTTTTCAATATTTACGTCAATGGACCTATGGATACTTTTTTGGATGAAAATACCCTAGCTTCTAACTGTTAAAATATTTGAAAAATATTCGAATTTTCTCCATAATCCTCATCATAATTAGAGTCATGCCATTGAGCTCTTATAATTCTTTTCCTTTTTTTTTTCTCACCCTGTCAGGAATCAATGGTTAGGATTTAAGCATAAGAAAGGATATTGGATTGGACAGTGCACGCACAACATATCGGCATATATAGCTTTTAGGTTGGTCCATTTTAATTTATTAGACTTAACGACTGAGATAATGCGTGTGCGAAGAAAAAAAAAAGTTTAACAACTAATTCATAGAAAGAGTAACAAAAATGATAAAAGATGTTCAATTTAAAGAAGTGTGAGTGAGGAGAAAAATACATTAGAAAGGGAGTAAATATCTTTATCCCCAAATCTTATGTATGTGAAGAAAAAAAATGTAACCACTAATTCATAGAGAGAAACAAAAATGATGAAAGAAGTTAATGAAGTTAAAGAAGTGTGAGTGCGGAGAAAAATACATTAGAAAGGGAGTAAATATCTTTATCCCCAAATC
>JAESVK010064208.1:0-15892 GCA_017140935.1 Hamamelis virginiana
TTCTGCAGTCAAGTTTTGAACTTCAAATCTCACCAATATATATATATATATATATATATATATATATATTCATTTTCTTTGGGAGAGATGGGGGGGGGGTGTTTATAAAACTGTACTCTACCCATAGCTTATATTTCTCCAATCAAGTTTTGAACTTCAAATCTCACCAATATATATATATTATAAAAATACATGTACTTAAATTACAAGATTGATATTCAACTGTTGGGATGGATGAACTAGGGTTTTGCTTTTTCTTATCAAAGCTCTTCATTATAAACCTAAATTATTAAAGTGCCAATAACCATGTTAAAATTAATGAGATAAAATGATAGAAAGAAATTAATGATTTAGTTAGTACTTCTTGTTCATCAAATTTGTTTTCTTTTTCTAAAGCCAATGGTAAGAATTGAAACCTACCAAATACTCAATCCTCCCTACTCCCTTTGAAATCCAGCCAAGGTAGCATTGGTTGATGATATATATATATATATATATATATATATATATATTTGACTCCCGGATTCAAGTATCATAGTTTCACGGGCCTGGATTTTGACTTTGGAAATTGAAAATTGGAATTTTGTTCCCAGGTTCACTTTGGTCCGTGAGCTTTTTGTATTCTTCCATTTCACCTAATGCATCTTAAGGAAATTCTCAAATATTTGGCCCAACTACATCTAGAGATAGTTGTCCTGTCATAAAGTTTCAACATTCTATATATATATATATATATATATGACAATGAAATTTTGGAGTTTTGGGCCTATCCATCCACCACCCACTACCTAGCTTATTAGAAACTGAAACTTTGAAAGCTAATAATGGGTAGTCTGAAAATCTTAAAAATTAAATTAAAATAGGCCTGTTCCCTTAATCTTATATAATTTTCAAATAAGTAATTGAATCATTATGAAATAAAACAATGAATTTGGTTACATACATACATTTCAGAAGCAAAAAACCAATCACTAGCTCGACTATTTAAACATTCATTGATGTGAAGTGATCAGTGTACTCACCCGCTATCTTCGCCTCGTTGTCTGCCTTTACTTAGTCTTTCTGTGTCCATTAGTTAGTACAGAAGATTTGAAAACCGCATTGAAAAGAAAAAAAAAAAAAGAACACACTTTTGCGGAACTATTTTTATACTTTTCAAACAACCCTTAAGAAAGAATTCACAAAGCTCCAAACAAAAAAGAAATTTAGGACCGAGAACTACTATCATGACCTCCAATCATCACTAGCACAATATTTCCAAACCCCCAGCCATTAATATTTACCGTGACTTGTAAGGCACCACCCTCTTACAGTACTGCTTCGCCGGTTCTCTTCATTTAGTTCTTTTCCTGTTACCATCCAACAGCAGCATGCCTGAAGCTGAAATCATGGCTTTGGCTATTTCCCACTTTGGATTCAGACAAGATGCATACACCAAACTCTGATTAAACCTGCAAACAGTTGAAAGATGCAGCATCCTATGGGCAGCTTCAGCAGTGTAAATATAACAAAATAGTTATAAGATGTATTTAAAGACGGAAGAGTAAGAAACTGTATGTGTTTTGTTACAAAAGATAAATAATGGGTTCCTCACATTGGCATGCAAAGGAAGATTGTGAAAAGGGCTGGTTAAGTCCCGTATGCAGTATTGAATTGAGAATTTAGAATAATGAACATGCATAACTAGGCTCGTAAACAAGCTCACTAATATGGGGTCGTAACATTTGAACAACAATCCAGTGGTTCCTAAATTAATCTTGGGTAAATGATTTATCTGTAATTAAATTAATCCGAGAATAATAGTATTAGAACATTTCGTACATGATCAACTTGCACTGGAATTTATTGGATCAGCAGCCTGCTTCTTTGGACAAGCTGAAGAAATATGGCCGGGTTCACCACACTCGTAGCACGTCCTTCTCTTCTTCTTCCCGGTGCCGGAGCTTACCCCGGTACTATCAGTTTTCTTACTTGGTGGTGATCTTGAGTGGGTTTCTGCTTCTTTCTCAGGAACCACCCCAGAACTATCAGATTTCTTATTATTTATTGGGGATTTTGAATGGGTTTTTGCTCCTTTCTTAGGAACCGCACAGCTTATCTTCACAGGTCTCCCGCACACAATCTCTTGATCCAACTTTAATGCCATTGTCAGAGAGAGACTATCTGAGAAATCAACATGGGCATAGCCTCGGAACTCCCCTGTTTCCTTGTCCATACCAAATCGGATAGATGATATACTGCAATCTGAGAAAAAATTCCTCAGATCATCCTCAGTTATATCCCATGACAAATTTCCGGCATAGATTCTATTGTAGCCCTCCACGATTTCAGGGGCAAAGTCAGATACTTTGTTGGCTCGAGTTATCTTGTAGGTCTGGATTTTCAGGAACAGTCCACCCCTGAAACATATTAGAATTCTCATAAACATGTTGCGAGAATTAGGAAACAACAATGTAGACAGGTAGTTGAAGAGCACACGATCTATATGTAACTCACATGTCAGCTCCATCAAAAGCCAAGGCTCTTTTGGCTGCAGCTTCAGTCTGCAAAAGCAATGCAACAGTATAATTAATCCAACCAGGAAATATTCCCTCTTCAGCCAAGGATTTATATTTCAAGCTTACAATACTTAATCTCAATTTAAGCAATTTCAGAATTTCAACCATTTTTTAAACAAAAATTTCCTGTATTTCAACTATCTGTATCCTGATATTGACTTGAAACTAATCTTTAGAACCTTGCCTTCAGCCACCTCTCAATGACAATTGTGTTGGTGGGAGTCTAAAAACTCAATTACACCAGCAGGGACAAATATAATTTGCTAGCCACATTGCCTCTATCTTTCAGTTAGGTGTTTGTACCAAGTACTAACTCAATGAAGTTACTTCAAGGCATGTAGCATAGCACATGGACCATGAGCTAATCTCATAAGTAACCATGCCATTGTCCAGATGTAAGTCTCATCAAAATCACTTATATATTGCAGAAAGAAACAGGGTTGGAGCATTGAGAATTGCAGATTTGACACTCTTCCTCTACAGGGTGACACAATTATGGGTCTAGGATGAGGCTTTGAAGCTGAACTGTTCATGCTTAAAATAATTCGGTGCTATTTCTCATGAACAAAAAAATACAATGAGATCAGGGAGGGACCATTAAGTTGAACCAAAGTGTCATGTTTAAAAATTAACACTTGCAGTTCCTGTATCAAATTGTCCTTGAGATTTTCAACGAACCTTCTCAAGAAGTTGAGTTCGCACAATTCGGTTTAAGGTTTCAATTTCCTTAACCTTTTAGAAATAGGCAAAGCAACTAATCAAATCAACTCAACACAACAAAACAAATCTGTCAATCCCAACTACTTACAAACCTCGTAAAATTATAATCTAAAACGATTCTAGTTTATTTTATAACCCAAAGGCAGTTTTGGGAAATACAATTGCAATATACAGCCAGACGGTTACACTCCATATACTTTATCCAAAATTGAACCACGTCAGCATTTTATTGATTATTCCTTTCTTCCTTTCTTTTTTTCCTTCAAAGAGATACAACCCTTCTAAATGTTCATAGAACAGACTTTCTGTGATTTGAACAAAGGCCGTCTTAGGCTGGTCACATTTTATGGTTTCCAGACAGCAACGAATTTATTTTAAACATGCCCAACTGTTGTCACATTAATATTCATAAGCTTAAAGTCACTAGGACTAGACACCAGAGCAACCAATGTCCCGCAAATAATACTGTGAGGAGAATTACCTCTTTAACTTACATGTCAAATAGATATAAAAGGAAACAAACGAGAATAATTGAATGGAAGAACCAATCTAGACAAATACCAACCTTGAAACTGATAATGGCAATCCCTCTGAACTTTCCACTTTCAGGAAACTTCATGCAGTCAATTTCTGTAACAGTGCCACAACTCTCAAAGTAACTCCTAATGTCATCCTCAGTTGAATAGTATGGAATTCCTCCTACATAAACTTTTGTAGCAACATCTCCATTTTCTTGACTGTAAGAAATTATAGAATGCACGAAATCAATTAAAAATTCAAAACCCTCACATTCCCATAAACCAAGAAGCCACTTTTAATTCCATCTAAAGCTCTAATATGCAAAAACCAATAAATTCTCTTTAATAGACAACACAGTAGAATCTTTCATAACAAAATTCTAAGGGTACAGAAAATATAACTCATGAGCAACTATTACATGAATTTTTCAAAAAGCAGTATAACATATTCTTTTGAATACATCAGTTGTTAATTTACAAATAACAACAGACACATAAAGAAAACCTAAAATAGAAGCCTAATCCCACAGTCCCAAATCCTTTATAAATTATAGTACGTAAGGAAAAAACAAAAGAAAAGAACAGGGATTGCATTTTACAATGACACATTCAAAGAATGCTTGATGTCTCCAAATCGAATAACTTTATTGAATTCAAATTTTCAACGGTGAACCTTTTGATTTTCTAATAAGTAAATAAGTAAATATTAACCTACAAGCCAATAATATGACAAATGTCCAGTATATTGAAATGCATTTATCTATACTAAAGTACATACTTATATCTAATAATACACTGAATTATCCTAAAAAAAAAAACCTAAATTTTAGATCATATCAGTCATAAATCATGGAACCAAGTTGGTTCTTTGACAATGTATTAGAGATTATAAGTTTCTAAAATATAAGGGGCCCGACTGAAATATCAAACGAATAACTCAGAACTTAAAGAAAATTAACACAGGTTCTAGCAAAACAGCTGAACTACAATCAAATCAAATCTCAAATGAACAAACCATAAAAACCCAAATTAAAAAACAGGGGTACCTATTTTCAAATTACCTATCACTGATCTTAACTGTCTCTGCTACCACTTGTTCTCCATTTTCTCCATTTCCAAGCTCAACACCCTTCTTCTCTTCCATATTCTTACCTGCCGCCTTCTTCTTCTTTTTCTTCTTCTTCTTATTCGCTGTCTTCACATTCTCTATCACCTCATCCCCATCTCTCTTTCTCTTCTTCTTCTTCTTCTTTTCCTTATCATTATTATTATTATTGTTATTCATACCCTCTGTATCAGCTTCCTTGTTTTCTTCTAAGTTATTATCATTATTACTTCTGTTCACTGCCTCTGAATCCTGTAAAGAAAGGGTCTTTCTTCTTTTCTCTCTCTTGGACAATCTGGGTTTCTGGGTTGCTGAGTCCAGGAGCTCTTTCAGAGACTGGGGCTTCGGATTCGGGTCTGGGTTACTGGAATCGTTGTTAGACGGGTGGGTTTCAGCCACTGATTCTGTTAAGGATTCGGCTACAGCGGCTCTAAGATTTTGCTTCAGCTTCTTATTTGAGAGAACCATCTTCACTTCTTTGCAGCAACAACAACAATGGCAATATGTGTGTGTCTCTGAGAGAGAGAGAGAGAGAGAGAGAGAGAGGGAGAGAGAGAGGGAGCTGTAATGGGGTTTCTTCGGAGGGGAAAGCAGCAACTCGAAAACCTTATTTTGACGAAATCCTTCAAAACGACGTCGTGCTAAATTTAAATAAATCGAAAATCTCTTTTTGTTTCGCTTGTTTCCTAAACGACAACGTTTAAAAATAACGGCAAGATATATACATAGAGCACCCTATAAATCAAACTCAGTTACTCACCGTTTATAAATCAAACTCAGTAACTCACCGTTTGCCTGTCTCCCACTCCAACACAAATTCATTGTTTGCCTTCTTCCCAATTTATTCACATCGGCCTATACCCATCTTCACCCTTTTCACTCCATCATCACAGCAACCTGCAACCGCTAGAACCAAGGTGTGTGCTCTGTTTCTAATAATACTTGGTTTTGTTTTGTTTTTGTTTTTGTTTTTTGTGTGTTGTCTGTCCTTTCAATGTGCTTGCAAAGCACCATGTTTTAAATCTTTAGTATGAGTTAGAATTATTAGTTCCCATACCTCAAAGGTGTTGTTCAAACACTTGTCATGCATTTGGAAGAGAGGAGAAGAGGAAGAGAGAAATTAAAAATACGTAGAAATCTGCACTCTGCACCATGACACAAACCAAAAAGATTTACAGCTATGAGCCCGTGACTTTGCCCCCTCTCTCTTTAGCATCCTCATATAGAATCATGAGCAGGTAAGGATGTTCTTACCGATCTTAGCATTAGCTCATTATTTTCCAGAGCCATAAGATACGTATTTTGAAAAACTTACTTTTGGATAAGACAATATTCTAATGCATGTTATGTCCGCCAAAAATTACAGTGATCCGACAATCGGTTTTCAAAATACAATTATTGCTGGAATTGTTTAACAGCCTGGATTTTAAAAACCAACAATTGGATTACTGTGATTTTTGGCAGACATGACATTCACAAGAAGATTATCTAATCCAGCAGTTACTTTTTCAAAATACCTATTCCACTTTACAATTAGATAGGTAAGGAGGTCCTTACAGGATTGGGACTATATATATATATATATATATATATATATATATATATATATATATATATATATAGGGTCAGATTCCCTTGACACATTATTCTTACACATGGTTTGACAAGCAGTTAGAAACATAATGCGGAATAGGTATTTTGAGAAATGGAACGTTGGATTAGATGTTCTAATTTATACACATCATATATACCAAAAATCACATAAATCCAACGACTACTTTTTTAAAAAATATCACAATTGATTTTATAAAAAACCAGTCGTTTGATCAATGTGATTTTTGGCATACTTAACGTATATAAGCGAAATATTTACTCGAATTGTCAGTTTCTCAAAATACCTGCCCCATATTAGGTTTTACAAACCGCATGTCAAACTATGTGTAAGAATAATATGTCAATAGAACTTGACCCATATATATTTTAATGTTTTTATAAATATTGGTGCCCCCAATTGAATTCCTATTCTCTTTGCGAAATTTTTAGCTATTCCCCAATCCCCAATAAATTTGATTGAGATCAAATGGTCAAAATCATTCAATCGAAATAATTTCTTCTTACACAAATAATCTATTAGATGAGACCTCATACAATAAGTCCCCTGCATCAAGTAGGTCTTTGCTAGTGTGTATATATATGTATATTAATATTATGGGTGAGGTTGAGAGAGAGAGAGAAAGAACTAGTAAGAGAGGGAGAAGAGACTCGACCACAAATCCTTAGTTTAGCCACCACCCATAACTTTTAAAGGAATGCTAGCGTCAATTGCTAGTATCGCTCACCCTAATTCATCTAACATGGACACGTTTCTTCTTTTAAGGTATTGGATACGACCATACACATCGAAAACACATTTTATAAGTTAAACACGTGCACAAAAATGACTTGTTGCTGACAATCGCAACTGACACTAGCAGGCATCTAATTTTTATCACCCAAAAGTTTACTATCATCACTATGTCAAATGGCATTTCTTCTCTATTAAAAGACTATAATCTTATTTTTCACAAGTGAACAAGGGGAAAAGTTCATTGCAGTTTCCAACCTATTCTTTAATTCAAAAGCTTATTTCATATGTGGTAATCTATATATTATAATATGGAAGTCTGACTACAGAAAAGTTCCTACTTTCATCACCATATTCTCTATTTGGTTGATCTACCATGGGGAAGAAACACCGAGAGAAGAAGAACAAAAAACACAAGTGCAATCAGAGCTGCAAGAAGGGAAGAAACAAGTTCCATTCTGATAACCCAAATCCAACTGAGTAAGACATATATATATACTTTAAGATTAAAACGTTTATATACATTAAGATTGTTCACAATCCTTTGTTTTTGAACAGGTATTCAATTTTAGAAGAGAAGGAAGATGATTTGATCAGCAGCTTGCCTAATGATATTCTTTGCCAGATCATTTCGTTACTCCCTTTTAAATCTGCGGTGGAAACCAGCTTCCTTTCGACACAATGGAGAAAGCTATGGATGAAAGCTTTAGCAGTCCATGGAACTATAGAAGATATTGTGAAAGTTATCATTGCAGTTCTTGATCCTTTTGATTGGCTTGATTTACTTAGCAATCATCGTGGGCTTCAATATCACTTTAGCCAAACTGGTATACTCCAAATTACTGTTAAAGACAATCAGGAACTTCACCTAAATTTCTTGGATAGAGAAGAAAAAGAAACTCATGTGCAACATTACCCCTGGTTCTTAGACACTCATTGCAGTTTCAAACTCACCTATGAACCAGCTCCATTGGCATTTTCCTTTGTAAAAATCCTTCGTTTAACATCAGTGGACAAGCTCACAGTGGAAGCAGTTTCCTCCCTTATTTCAAAGTTCAAGCTTCTTGAAAGCTTGGAAATTGCTAAATGCAAAGGATCACTATACATCTGTACTGGTTCAAAACTTCGAAGCTTGACTGTTTTGGACTGTCCAACACTCAATGAATTCTTCACTTATGCTTATAATCTACATACTTTTCGGTTCCGAGGCCGCCTTCACTGCTTTTGTCTGAATTATGTTCCTTATATTGAAGATGTCATGCTTGATATAAGAGAAGGTCTTAGGTTCTATTCGCGGGGTCGGAATCTTCTGTCTATTCTACAGGCAGTCTCTAATGTTAAGATTCTTACTCTATGTGGGTTGCTTTTTGAGGTATGTTTCAGTAAAGCACTCCCCAATATTGTAATTGGATTTATCTGCAAATTGGTTAGATCAATCTGAGTTAATTGAGAATGGTTTTGATCGGTCAAGCTGATTGTCTTATACAATTTAAGTTCTCAAACTTCTTGTTTCAGGTGCCGATTAAGGGTTACAAGTTGCAACCCTCAGCAAGAGTCATTTTGGAGGATGGAGACATTCGTTTCAACCATTTGAAGGAGTTATGGTGGATTGATAGTTCAATGGAAGAACCCAAGATAGATACGTTGGTTTCCTTTCTGAAAATCTGCCCTTCTTTGGAGAGGCTGTTTATAACTGTAGGTTTCTCTATTGTTAAATTCCAAAATGCCTTTTAGTTGATTTCTTCTGTTCTTGCTTCCTTCATATAACTAGTGAGGACATGATAGGAAACAAGTTCAATCAAGAATGGCTTTCATTTGAACTGCCCATTGTGTAAATTTTGTCTAGTCATCTAGAATTTGTTACAATTCAATTATCTCAAGTATTACATCTTCACCACTGTTCTATCTTAATGCTTCTGCAACTCAAGGACCTTAATCTCCTGGCCTAATGAAATTGCAGGTAGACCCAACTCGCTGTTGCAATTCAAGCAAGAGGAAATGTTGCATCTGGACAGAGTATTCAAATCGGGTTGCTCATTATACAAGATTGGATTGTCTTAAAACTGTTAAATTGGACGGCTTTACACATCGGAAAGACGAAATTTTATTGGTAGAGCATCTACTCAAGGAGGTAGTTTCTGCCAAGCCACTTATTATAACTACCTTAGGCGAGAATGGATCAAATGGGAATTGCTCTCAACAGTTGGTAAGGATTCCTAGTGGGAAAAAGAATGAACCAAAGACTCAAGAGAAGCATAATGAAAGAGAGGGTGCACCAGATTTTTCAAAGGGCTATCAGAATAAGGCAGAACGACAACATCTGGAAACGAAGTACGATCTTGAATTTGTGGAAGATGAGAATGATGAATTATGCATTAGACATCCTCATATGGGTTTGTAGATAAAAGATTTTTAGTTTCTGGAGATCAATATGCAGTCTTCTTTCACTGACTCATATCTAAGCTCTGATTTACCCAAATTTGGTTCTATTTAAACAAACGAAACAAGATCAGGAGTATTGGGTCTGTGCTATTGGGCAAGGCTGAATATCATTGTGATTATGATATTGGTAAAGGGTTATTTGAATTTTGAAGAATTTGCAAAACATGAGATGCTAAAATGTGCATCCCAAAAACAAAAATGGAAGCCATTTCCCTACACTTTGAAGAAGGCTAGAACTTTAACAGAAAATAATTTTTTTGATCTGGTTGTTTAAGCTTCCAGGAGATTATGAAATGTGATTAGTTTTTCCCATTTATTCATGTTTGATTTTTTCTTTTCTATGTAAACCTTTGGCCGACTAATCTTGGGATAAAGGTAAAACTTTGGTGGCTGGTCTCATGAGAGAATGTGAAACTTGAGACCTCTTGACATGGTGGTACCAAGATCATAGACTTCATTAATTCACGTTTGAGCAATCTTGGTTCCATCTACATAGAAATTTCAGGGCATGGTTATGTACTTGTGTTTAATTTTTATCAGGGGCATGGCATGGTTATGTCTCTGTCACAGGGAGTGTGATCATTAGTCGGCAATCGTCACATATGCTAGCATCCCTCTAATTTTTATCACCCAAAACTTAATTATCATCGCTAATGAGCCCCTCTAATTTTTGTCATCCAAAACTTGGTGGGTATCACCTTATTGGTTGGCATTTCTTTCTCTACAAGACTACAAGCTTATTTTCACTAATTGACAAGGTGAAAAGTTCACTATAGTTTCTAATATATTCTTTAATTTAAAAGCTTATATTATGAAAGTCTATGGCCATGGAATATCAGTTCCTACTTTCATCACTCACATTCTCATCTTTATCAATTGAACAACAATATTGGGGAGGAAACAGGGAAAGAATAAGAATAAAAACCAAAAGTGCAATCATAATTGCAACAAGGAAATTAAGAAATAATTCACTTTCAGATAACCTAAATCCAACTGAGTAAGAAATAAAAATTTCAAGATTATGAACTTATATATATATATATATATATATATATATATATATTAAGAAATGGCTGTCTAGAATCTCTTGGGTTTATATTTAAATTCTCCATAAGAATGTTTAGAATTCATTGTTTTTGAACAAGGAAAAATACTTTGCAATCCCTATACTACTAGTGAAAAATACTTTGCATCCCTGGACTATCAATTGTGACACATTAACCTCATGTACTATCAATTTGTGACAAATTGCACCATTCTGTAACCTAATCGGATATATTCATTCAAGAGACAAATTAAAATTAAGTTCATTCACGTGCATTCATACATTCACCTAATATTGGTGGAAAATACCTTAACCTGAACGAACTTAATTTTTTGTCTCTTAAACGAATATTGATTAGTTGACATAAGGGTGTAATCTGCCACAAATTAATGGTACAAGAGGTCAATGTATCACAATTGATATATAGTCTAGGAGTGTAAATTATTTTTAGCTGATAGTAAAGGGGGGTCAACCTATAATTTTACCTAAAAAAAAAAAAATCTTGTCAATTATTTTTTCAAAAAATCTTCAATTACCAATCATAGCATGGAACGTTAGAATACAAGAAATGTACAATTTTTCAAATGGAAAATAAGTGATAGATGTGAATTACTAGACTATCCCCATATTTTTATTAGAATGACTGATGTGAATTTTTACTTTAACGACACCTTTCCAACTGCTGTTCGGACTCCACTGCATGCCACCACAGTCACAGACGCTACTGCCACTGCACCCATGAGTAGTGCTAAATGAATCAACATTTAGACCATATTTTTAGGGATCTCCTCAAATGTGGGGTACAGTGTTGTTTGAGATGTTACTGGGTATGTATAACTTTGTGAAAGTTTTGGTCTTATTTTTATAATGTTTTTGGACGTTGTAATATGGTTTTAAGGCAGGAAATCTTGTGTTTGAATCCTTGGGAATGTGTTTTTACCTTGATATCCCAATTTTCTCCTACCCTTGTTTATTTTTGTGCATTCTCACATATGTCTGTTCCCATACAACATAGTGCAGAGGGAATGTTGAAGCCCTTCGATGTATGTACGTATCTCTGCAGGAACAGTTTCTACCTTAGATGAACCTTCAGTTGTGGGCAGTGAACTTCCTCAAGATGTTGAATTTAAGGGTAGTGACAAAACTGTAGATATTTTGACTAACTCAAACTCTGCAGCATATACTGGGGCTGGAGATATATATGTTCCTGTGGACCTTGGTTCTACTGATTCAGATGCTTCTCCTGTTTTGGCCACTTTCAAACATTGTAAGCTTAAAGTTGACGAAGTGGATAAAAAGGTGTCCCTTATTGCTAGAAATTCCAAGAGCAGGAAGAAGAGCAACAAGAGCAACAAGAAGAGCAATTCGAAATCCCCTTTGAAGAAGGTTGCTGCTAACTCTAAAGGAGGAAAGTGATACTTTTTCTTTTGAAATTCTTTATGATTAATTTTGCTTGCTGGAATATAAGAGGATTGAATAATCCTCTAAAACAAAAAGAAGTGAGGTTGTTTGTAAATAGTCATAAATTAGATTTTTTTGGTCTTGTTGAAACGAAGATTCGTAGTGGTAATATGGATAGAATTTTTAAGTCCTTAACTCCTGGCTGGCGCATAGCTCATAACTATCATGCAAATACTTTGGGAAGAATTTGGCTTTGCTGGAACCCTGAAACTGTGAACATCAAGATCATCTCATCTTCGGACCAAGCTCTCTCATGCCATGTGTCTTACAAAGAGGGGAATTTTTTCTGCACTATGGTTTATGCTTCTAATAATGGGGTTGACAGGAGGTTATTATGGGACAGCCTTGTTTCTTTCTCCAGGTTGTATGATTCTAATCCTTGGGTGGTGCTAGTGGATTTCAACACTGTTAGATTTTATAGTGAAAAATCTGGTGGTTCCTCAGACAATAGATCTTTTGTTACTGACTTCCATGAATGTTTGCTGAAAGCTGATTTAACTGATTTACATTTTTTGGGTCCTCTGTTTACTTGGAGCAATAAGAGGGAGGGCAACCAGTGGATAGCTAAAAAACTTGATAGAGTGTTGATAAATGAAGCCTGGCTCGATGTCTTTGATAAATCTAATGCTGTTTTTCACCCTCCTGGTATTTCTGATCATTGCCCTGTCACCATCTCTATGGCAGCCCCTACCATTGGGGTCAGGAAACCTTTCAAATTTTTCAATTTTTGGGCTGACCACCCGGAGTTTTTGACTCTTGTGGAGAACACTTGGAACACTGCTGTTTATGGCACCCCTATGTTCATCCTGTACAGTAAACTCAAGCTTTTAAAACCTGTGCTCAAAGCTTTTAACTTTAATGTTTTTGGTGATATCAGAGGAAAAGTGCTAAAAGCCAGGGAAGATCTATTTGCTGCCCAAGCTAACATGTTGCACAACCCCCTTGACCCAACTCTTCAGGGTGCTGAAAAATTATGCTACAATGAGTTTGTGTCTCTTGCTAAAAGTGAGGAAGCCTTCCTTAAGCAAAAATCTCGTGTTCAATGGATGAAGCTGGGTGATCAAAATACTGGTTTCTTTCATAAAGTGGTAAAATCGAGGAACTCGTTCAAAGCCATCACTTGTTTACTGGATAGTCAAGGGGATAAACTGGAGAAGCCTGCTGAAATCAAACATGAAGTGGTCTCTTACTTTCAAAATTTGTTAGGGACTCTTGGAAACACCATCCCCAATAAAGATGATTACTTGTCTGTTTTGGAGGGGGTCTATTGGAATGAGACTCACTTGAGCATTTTGAACCGTCCAATTTTGGAAGATGAAATCAAAGAAGCTATGTTCTCAATCAAAAGTGATAAAGCTCCTGGGCCTGATGGTTATTCCTCCCTTTTCTTTAAAAAGACCTGGCATATTGTGGGATCTGATGTGATTAAGGCCATTTCCTCTTTTTTCCATAGTGGGAAGTTGCTGGCAGCTGTTAATTCAACTGCCATTGCTTTGGTTCCTAAAGTTCCTAACCCTTCCTGCATGAATGATTTTAGACCCATATCTTGTTGTAATACTGTTTATAAATGCATTTCCAAAGTCATTGCTAACAGATTTAAAGCTTGTTTGCCTGATGTTATTAGCCCTTTTCAGAATGCTTTTGTTCAGGGTAGAAGCATTGTAGACAACATTCTTCTATCTCAACATCTACTTCGGAACTATCATAGAGTTTCTGGCCCTGCTAGATGTGCATTGAAAATTGATCTTCGGAAAGCTTATGATTGTGTGGACTGGGATTTTGTTCTTGCCATCCTCAAAGCTATGAACACACCGGCTAGGGTTATTCAATGGATTGAAGTGTGCATCTCTACTCCTAGATTCTCTGTGTCTCTTAATGGAGGTTTGGAGGGGTACTTTGCAGGGAGGAGAGGCCTAAGACAAGGGGACCCTCTCTCCCCTTATTTGTTTGTTATTGTTATGAATGCCCTCTCATATGCTTTAAGTAAAGCTGCTAAGTTACCAGGGTTTAAATTCCATAGCAGGTGCAGCAGAGTGAACATTAATCACCTATGCTTTGCAGATGATATTTTTCTCTTTTCTCATGGTGATACTACCTCTGTGGACATTCTATTAAAAGAGATCAAGCGTTTTGAATCATATTCTGGGCTTAAAATAAACTATGATAAGAGTGCTATTTTCATGTCAGGAATTTCTGAACCTGTGAAAACTTCCCTATTGTCCCTTTCCAATATGAAGGAAGGCAAGCTTCCAGTAAAGTATTTGGGTGTGCCTCTCATCTCTTCAAAACTCAATGTTGCAGACTGTACTCCCCTTTTGGAAAGAATAATTGCTAGAATTAACTCTTGGACTGTCAGAGCCCTCTCTTTTGCAGGAAGATTGCAACTTATCAGGTCTGTCCTCTATAGCATTCAGGTTTACTGGACAAATATTTTCATTCTTCCTAAGAGCATAATTCGAAGCATTGAGAAATTGTTTAGTGCTTTTCTCTGGAGTGGGCATACTCTCAAATCCTCAGGTGCTAAAGTTAGCTGGAAATCTGTGTGTACCCCTAAAGATGAAGGTGGGTTGGGCCTTAGGAGAGTCGAAGAATGGCACCGTGCTTCTATTATGAAACTTATTTGGGCTCCTTTTTGCAAGTCTGGTTCTATTTGGGTGGCTTGGGTTGAGGCATATTTTCTCAGGGGTAGAAGTCTCTGGACCCTATCTATTCCTTCTGACTGCTCTTGGAGTTGGAGGAAACTTCTGCAACTGAGATATGTTACCAGACCTTTGATTAAACATAAAATTGGTGATGGTCAGTCAACCTTTTTGTGGCATGATAATTGGCTTCCTGATGGGCCTATTGCTCTGAGAATGGATCCTCGTATTATATATGATACTGGAATACACTCAAATGCAAAAGTTTCAAGTATCATCACTGATAATGGTTGGCAGTTACCTTTATCCTCTTTTGTGGATCTTTTGGAGTTGCGAGCTACTATCAGTAATACTTCCTTAGCTAACATATCCTCCCCAGATATCATATGTTGGATGCCATCCCCTTCTGGTGTTTTTTCCACTTGTTCTGCTTGGGATCAAATTAGAGACCATCACCAAATTGTCCCTTGGTTTAGTAGTGTTTGGCATTCAAAAGCTATTCCGAAGCATGCTTTTATCCTCTGGTTGGCCATTAAAGGTAGACTTTCCACTCAAGACAGACTGATTGCTTGGGGTTTGAGTGACATGACTAGTTGTATTTTCTGTAAACAACATGTGGAGTCTAGGGATCATCTGTTTTTTGAATGTTCCTATACTGCAACTATCTGGCAAGTTGTTTTGAAGTTGTGTGGAATTAGAAGATTTCCTAGAAGCTGGGAAAATGAGACCCTCTGGGCATATTCTTTGAAAGGCAAGTCTTTTTGCATGATTGTGAAAAAGTTAGCGTGGGTTGCTGTGATATACCATATTTGGAGAGAAAGAAACAATAGGATTCATGAAAATTTGTTTTCTGACTGTAATGGAGTAATCCAAAGAGTGTCTCAGGATATATGCTTTAAAGTTTCCTCTTTCACAAGTGTGAAAGATAACCCCCATAATAGGTCTATGGTTGTTAGATGGGGTTTTTCTTCTGACATTCTTGTCTTGTAGTTTGGCTTTCTTGTTTGTTTTCTTTTATATTATCTTACTTACCGAAAAAAAAAAAAAAAAAAAAAAAAAA
>JAESVK010064211.1:0-17175 GCA_017140935.1 Hamamelis virginiana
AGTCAGGAATTTGAAGATATGATGGAAAGTTGTAGATATTTGAAAAAATGGGTGAATCTCAAATGCAAGAATTATAGAGATGAATTCTACTTCTAATGTGTAGAATATCTTAGAGAGTAATTGGAAGTAGTCTAAATAGATGAAAGCCAATCCGAATTGATGAGAAAAAGTGAATGAAATTCACATGGTTGATATTGATGATAGTTTGCAAGAAAAAGGTACGAGAAGATAATTTGATGCATGAATGAAAAATGAGGAAGGGTTTGTGCATGCAAAGATGAGAATTGAATGATTGTGAATAGGAAAATGAATTTTTGGTTAAAAATCGAGACATATGAAAATGGATGATATGTGAGCAAGGTTTGCAATCATGAAATGATTATAAACCAAAGTTAAATGATGAGATTGTGAAGCCCATGAAGGGATTGTGTAGATAAAATAACTCATTGAGGATTTGTGAATGAGAAAGGCCCATTTTGGAAGCCTAAATCAATAAGGTTGTGTGGATTGCATGAAATATTGAAAAATACACATGAAATGTGTATGAGAATGATGATAAACAATATTGATGATGTTGTGGAATGCATATGTTGGTGATAACATAGAGTTGTCAAGAGAATATTGGCAATTTGAAGATTATTGGAAGTATGTGTGTGACTTCCAAAAGAGTCGTAGACTCTAAGGATAAGATTGTCGTTTTTGGAAGTGTGTGTGACTTCCAAGAAGAGTCGTAGACTCTAAGGATAAGATGATTGGATGTAATGCCCCAAAATGACCCTAGATTGACCATCCCGGGTAGGCCAACCCCTGTCAATTTGAAGCCACAACCTGACCTGCTCATTCATATATCCATACTACAGGGGAAGAGAAAGACATAATATACCAAAGTGCAATGTCATGAAAGCACATACAAATGTCCCAAATTCAAAGTTCAACATGCAGAATATATAATAAATACAAATCTGACTGCCAACATCCCTGGCATAATAGGCATAAAATATACTATTATAATTAATAACGTCATAAATGTCCCCATCTTGCTCACGTCCTACAGGAATGCAATAAAATCCAAAGCATGGCCATTCCTACCAATAACTGAGGAGCCAGCCTACCTCCAGCTGAACCACTGGTAATGTCCTGTAAATCTGCAGGATAAAAACCCGCTTGAGCTTTGGAAATGCTCAGTAGAAATACAACCTCATATAACAACAATAATATTGATGCAAGGAATATTAAATAAAACATTTCAACATTTCATGGTAAATCATCATCTCAAGAGTGGTGGGTAGTTTTTAGGATTTATAATACAATATATCGTAACCTTAAAGCTTTAGAAGAACTTTAGATACTTTCTAGATTGTGTCAATCCACCGGGCTCTAGCGGGCCAGTGCTAGATTATGTCAATCCATCGGGCTCTAGCGGGTCAGTCCTAGATTGGGTCAATCCACCGGGCTCTAGTGGGCCAGTACTAGATTGTGTCAATCCACCGGGCTCTAGTGGGCCAGTGCTAGATTGTGTCAATCCACCGGGCTCTAGCAGGCCAGTAGGTGAAAGAATATGTGCAGGGAGGATTCGCAGCGGAAGACAAACTATAAAATTTTATAAAAACAAGAATCCATCCATTCATATTCAAGCAGGAAATTGAAACAAGCATAGGATCATGAATAATACAAGTACAAGAATTAAACAACTTTAAAACAATGACTTACTTGATTTGCCTTTGATGAAACCTCGATCACATCCTCAAGCTTCAAAGTGTATGAAGCCTCCAAGGTATCCACACGAACACAAGATTCCATAAGCTCCTTGCACTTGTTCAACTCTTGAATCAATGCAAGATGGAGAGGGAGAGAGAGAGCAATTCGGCCATGGGAGAAAAAGGCACACTAGGGCCGGCCTCCTCTAGGGAATAATGAAAAGCCACTCTTCCTTTTTTTAGGGTTAGGATGTTCTAGTGCTAGCATGCACCCTCACCTTATGTATTTATAGATAAATACTAGGGTTTCTAATATTTGCAACTTAGTCCTCCTTAATTAACCTTTAATTAAAGAGCCCAAGTAAGTTACATAAAATTAGAAACTAACCCCTCTCCTAACTTAAAGAACTCACTTGTGTCCTTATGTGTGTGACCCTTTGGGTTCATCCCAACCTAGCAGTGGACAGGGACATCTCTATGTCTCCTAAAATAGAAAGTTTCTATTTTTAGGTTCAATTGGAATAATTCCAATTATGCCCTCATTGATAACACTTTATTAATAGGCCTACACTGGTCATGAGTGACATCTAGCAACATATCATGACATACCCTAGGTGTGGGTGAATAGCGGAACCATATGAACCCTTCATGTTACTTAATCCTTCATCCCCTAATGTCACTGTTAAGATATTCAGGCATGGTTATTAAGTCAAACCATATCTTGACAACTTGTTAAATGTTCCACAAAATATAATTCTCAATAAGATAAACACATGAAACACTTTTCACAGTTTACCTATCACCATGGCCATGGATTTCACACTGAGAATTATCTTTCTGAACGAACCTTGACATTCTCTCTCATCAAAGATGAAAGTGATGATTCCTTCTTGCGCACTCATTTACCTTCATACATAACCCTACTAGAGCCAATGAGTACCGATTACACCCTTGTGGTTAAGGATGTACGAGATACTATCAAACTCAAGTGACCTATGCATAAGATAACTATGGTGCCTCAGGTCTAAGGATTACCAAATTAATGGTCGTAACAAAAGAATATTCTTTTGACTAATCTCCATAAGAACATTCTAGCAGATCATGTTCAGTGTACATATTCTCTAATATGCACCCACAGATTAACTATAGTGTCACTGCACCGAGAGGAAAGACTACCTATCCTCCCATTGGAGCCAGTTTAAATCTGTGCTACTCTTGACGGTTTATTAAATATCCACTTTAATAAACCTATGAGTAGGAACTCGTTTAGAATAAATGTGTACTAGAAATATGAGTCTCCATATCTCAACAACTTTGAGATACATATTTCTTCTATCATTTATTCATGGACCTTATCATATATATATATAAATACATACGATAAGTTATACCTTCAAATACATATAATATGAAATTGATATGCCCTTTAGGATTGGTTTTAGGGCATACCTCTAACAGTAGGGTCATGCCATTGGCTCCACCCTAGACCATGGTCTGAAATATCTCATAAATCATCATGGTAGGATTGTGTCAATCCACCGGGCTCTAGCGGGCCAGTGCTAGATTGTGTCAATCCACCGGGCTCTAGCGGGCCGATAGGGTCATGCCATTTCAAGTATCAATCAAATAAAATCAATATCTCAAAACAGTAATTTCATCGTAGCTCAAAGTACGTTCAAATCACAAAATGAGTACATTTCATGAATACGATTCACAAATACATTTCATAAACAATTCATTACCACACGCTATTAACTGATAGAGGAGTATTCTCTTACTCTATCTCATTCATATTCGTTCAACACATTATAAACATAATTAACTTGTAATATACATTATCATATCGAAATATGTAAGCATAGCCCATCGCTTAAGGGGTAGAGGATAACTTACCTGAACCACGGTCATACCTTGTAACCAAATGTATCGAAATACAGGACCTCAGCTCAACCACTATACAACACTATACCAAAACATATTCTCCAATACCATTATTTCGTAATAACAAATATCACTTTAATACAAGTTTGAGTAATCGTTTCGTATACCATCTTAACTCACATAAAAATAGTTCACAAAGCAAGTTACTGTCTAAACAAAAATACATTTCTACACCACTGCTTGGGTTTATCACTTTATTTTAAAATTTGAGTTAAATCAAAACATAAGGGAATGGCTAATTAAAACAACTCATGGTCTCTCTCTTATTTGTAAAACAGTTCAGAAAATCAGGCACACAAGTATAAACCAACCATCTCAATTTTTCTTACATTAATCTGTTATAATATGCCTTTGTGATATTTCAAATGAATAAATGCAGTGAAGACCTCATTCCCATATTTGTAAGTATGTTAGATTCAATATTAAAAATATAGGTTATTAAGCAATGGGTAAGTTCTTAAATATGTAAATGTCATGCCTTGGTTTTCTTTTCTTAAACACGTCATATAATTTTGACAACCCAAAAATGATAATAATAATAATACATAGATATACCTCATGTATTTATTTAAAGCCACAGTAAAAGAGTAAAGTTCTACTGCATTCATTATTTATATTAATCAAAGATATATGAAGTCTAAGTGATTCTTATATCAAAGATAGAATCGTTGGAACATCATTAATAGTAAAAGAGTACTTATTCCTACCTCAAATGAAATGGTGTTCCAACTCATATAGCTTCATGAGCCTCCCATGCAATGCTAATGCAATCCCATAAACAAAGGTCCTTCCAAGAACTCCCCAAATCTGAGAAACAAATTGACAGAGATGCAAAATGAAAATCAAAGAAAGCTAAGGGTCTAGAATCCCAAAATATCATAACTCGGACCCTTATATGGTTTAAACCCAACTTAAGTGACCCATAACCTCACAACGATTAAACCAAAATCCTTGAACCTTTTGGAACATATTCCCAAGCATGAATGGATGCTACATATCAAATTTCAAGGCTAAAGTCCAAACGGTTTAAAAGATATATACTCAGACAACAAACGAATGCTCTTAAAAGGGCAGTTCTGGTATTTCTGAATTTTCTCTCCTTCTAAACCACGAATCTGACAACAAGACCAAAATATTTAGAAACTAGACTTCATAAGGTTTCCGTACATATAAAGAACACCCAAATCCGAGTCCGGATGAGTGAGATACAAGCGTTTGAAGTTGACATAGAAAACACCCAAAATGTGCGCGTGAATAGTGTCCAAGACTCCCCAAATTTCACAAACACCCACCAAATCACCAAATCTTAGTCCCAAACTTTAAATCTATCATAAACAAACCTTAAAAACAATAACTACACCAAAAATACTCAAATCACATGGTTCCATCTTGAGATCCACAAAGTTTTAGGCATAAAACCCAAACAAATCCATTTTATCACAAACTAACCAATCCTCACAAAATCAACCCGTCAATCCTTCAAATCCACACCCAAACACAACAAAAACAACCCCCAAACATCATCCAAGCATAACTTTCCCATAAACATAAGATTTGAATCAAAACCCATAAAATGGGTATGAAGAAAAACCAAAAAGATGAAGAAAATGAGCAAAGGGAAGAGAACCTTACCTTCACCGGCGACGAGACGGCTCCGGCGAACTCCCCCATGGCCGCCCTCTCTCTCCCTCACTGCCCTCACTCTCCTTCTCCCTCTCTCTGCCGAAAAGAATGAAGAGGAAATGAAAAAGGGGGGTGGGTATATTTGATTTTGAAAAGTCAAATGGCAAAAATTGTAAATTTCATATTTTTTTTTTTTAAAGTAATACAAAACGTTATTTAAAAACACATAAATAAAGAATTAAAATTCTGGGTTGTCACATTGGAAGTGTGTGTAGGACTTCCAAAGATGAGAATTGGAAATATGTGTGAGATTTCCTCTTAAGATAAGATGATTGGAAGTGTGTGTAGGACTTCCAAAGATAAATTGGAAATATGCGTGAGATTTCCTCTTAAGATAAGATAACGGAAGTGTGTGTAGGACTTCCAAAAAGGACTGCGGTCCCTCAAGATCATCGGAAGTGTGTGTAGGATTTCCAAAGATGATAAATTGAAAATATGTGTGAGATTGGTGTTTATTTGTTTTAAAGTGATGTTGTTAGGGTACTATAGTAAGTTGCAATAAGTTTCCGGTGGGAAAAGATGTACTTAATGCGTCAGTGGATTTGATAATTTTGGCTTTGATGGGTGATCATGGTGGTTTGTTAGTACTTTTTGGATTTCAGTTTAGTTTAAGGAAGATGGAAGCATTCCTGCAAACTGTTTCGGGTTTTACTTGGGTTTATGAGTTTTGTCTAAATGTTCATGATGAATATTTTTGAAAAAAAAAAAATTCTTCAACTAAATTATTGGTAGTAGATCAAAGTTTTATTAAGGCTTAATATTGATAGATCAAATCTTTGATAAAGTACCTTTGAAATATTTTATAACTAAATCTAAGTTTTTGGAAAAAAAAAATTCGTGAAGTGGTGATGCTTCATGCATAAATTCTTTTGGGCTTCGTGGGTTTAAATTTTAATCTTGTTAAATCTTAGTGTATATCACTCAAACTTGATTTTAAATGGTAGATTGTATGTTCCTAAGCTTGCATGTGGGTGGATCTGGGTTGAGAAGAATTGTATTGGAAGTTTTAAAGTGTTTTGATTCGGTATAATGATTTGGGGAACTAGAATGTTCTGTGAGAAGTGTTGAGTATCCAATTCGGTTTTATAGTTTTAGCAATGATCAATGATATTTTTGCTAGAAAATAGTTTTGGAGTGTTCATAAAGCTTTGAGATTTAACAGATGCCGAGTTAGGTAGTGTTTTAGGAAGCTTGGAAGGGATGTTGTTTTCCTTCTTGAAAAAGTTATTATGTTTTGAGAAGTCTATTTGTTTTGGTTTAGTGGAGGAATTAGTATGGGAAGTTGGGTTCACGCAGTGGAAGCGTGATGAGTTCCTTTTCTTTTCTTTTATTTTCTTTTCTTTTCTTTCCTCTTGGAAATGGTTTCGAATTGTGAGTGCTTGGGCAAAAAGAGTATGGCAACGTTAGCGGTTGGGCAAAACGACAAGTAAGGCATGATGAGGTGAAATATGAGATGACGTGGAATCGTTAAAGTGTTGAAACTGAGGATTAACCGCAGTGACTTGTTATTTGATCGATCAAGAATTATTGTGAGTGGATCAGCATCAAATAATTTACAACTGCAATAATTGAAGTTTATGAGGAAATTGATGCCTATTTGTTTCGCTTGGGAGGACATCATCAGTGTATCGTCGGGTTATACATTTTGACTTTGGTTCGGATATTCAAAAGGGGGTACTAGTGGAGACTTGTGCAGAGGAAGCACCTTATGGGAGAATCTATCCGGTCAAAGGCAGTACACTTTGAAGAAGTTCGCAAAGTGATATCTCAGCATGATTGGACAACTTGAGGCATTCATGGGATCGAGGGTAAAGAGGGTTTCGTTTAAAACATTCCAACCAATGGAGCTTTAACACAAAAGATCAGGGCTCAGTAGTTCCTTAGCCAGGCAGACACTCAAGTCTATTTCATATGCGCAATTTGATAGTGTGAACGACATCTTCTTAAAGAAATTGTTTTAGTGACAGGTTAAGTTTCGTCAGACCTTCAATTGTGGTGTACGAGTTTGGCTTCGGCATTGGCAAGGCTCGAGAGGATAGTGTAAAGAAATGGAAATGTGTTCTATTGGGATTCTACCTAGGGTGTTATGCGGATTGAAGTTAGACATGTGAGAGTGTGTTTCTTGTTTCCTTTTCTATGTTTTGGTGATTTTAAATTTCGAGGACGAAATTTTCAAAAGGGGTTACTATTGTAATAACCCAAAATTTTAAAATGTTTATTTTTGTAATTATATAAATTTTGGGGTGATTTTTAAATTTAACAAAATATGTTTAAAAAAAAAGTTTTATAAAATTTCCATGCAAGTCCCCTTTTTTTTTTCTCCTTTTTAAAAACCGTAACCAGCTACTACCTCTTCACAACTTACAAACTTATTTTGTGGAGATAAAGAAATAGAGAGAGAGAGAGAGAGAGAGCGCGCGAGCCGAGAGGGAGAGTGCAGCAAGTCAGGGGTGGTGGTGCTACCGGATCCTCGCCGGAATTTTCAGACTTCATCCTTCTTGGTTTGTGAGGTAAGCTCAAGCTTTGCATGTTCGATTTCTTTCCTTCTTCTCTCTTTACATTTTCAGATCTGTGGGGTTTTGAGTTGATAGCTACATGCATGTGAATTTAAATGAGTTTATTTATGAGTTTAAAACTTTGATCTTTTAAGCTATGGTGGATTTTTAACAATTTTGATTTTAAACGGTAGATTGCATGTCTTTGGACTTGTTTGTGTGTAGATCCAAGTCTATAATGAGTTTTTAGGTTAGATTTTAACACACATGCAGGATTTGGTTCATTTCATAAATTTTTCAAGCATGCGTGCACGATCATGGTCTTTGGGTTGTGTCTTGTTGTTCAAATAGTGAATTGAAGCTGTTAGCAAGTGATCCGTGGCTGGGTTTGGTTTGCAGGTCAGTTTTGATGAGTTTTATATGATGTATGGGTTGGTATTTTGGGTTTGAACCTTGGTCTTGGTAAAGCTTGGTGAATTCTTTACATGCATGAATTTAAATGATGAACTTCATGTATTTAAGCTTACATGCTGTGAGTCCACAGATTTGATTGTTCCTTTTGAGTTTTAAATGGCTGACTTGGGTTTTGATTTCTGCACATATGTTCAAGGATTAAACCATGGGTTTTTAAAACTTTCAAATATTTTAATCTTAGATGAATTCCATGTAATCAAGCTTGCTTGTGATGGATTTAATATTGTGGGGTTTATTTGTGAGTGGATTCACTACTACAAAAAAACATTTTTAAGGACGGTTTTAAACCGTCCCCTTTGATTTAAGAGGACGGTTTTAAATGTGTCCTCATGCTCGATGCCTTTATGAATCATAGATTTAAGAGAACGATTTTACGAGAATCCTAAAAAATATGAATTAAAAGGACGGTTTTACGAGTGTCCTTAAAAATATGATTTAAGAGGACAGTTTAAAATTGTCCTTAAAAACATTTTAAAGGACAGTTTTAAACAGTCCTCATAAATCATATAATTAAGGACACTCATAAAACCGTCCTTTAATTCAATTTTTTTATAAGGACATTGCGAATGAGGACACATTTAAAAACGTCCTCTTAAATTATATTTGTAAGGATACTCGTAAAACTGTCCTCTTAAATATATGATTTGTAAGGACAGTTTTGTAAACTGTCTTTTTTTGACGAAATTTTAGCAATATCCGTGCTGTTTTATGTCCTGTTAATTGTAATAGGTACCTGTTTGCTATTACAAAAGCAATAATAGCATCCTTTGTGTAAATAAATGACAAATTGCCTGTTTATTATAGGCAGAGCTAGGATATATATATATAAAGCCAATATTGTTAAAAACATAAATGTATTGCTAGGTACAATTATGTGAAGCAAAGCTATACATGTCCAACACTTCACAAAATGTGCAACACAAATTACATAAATTCACATCTTTAATGATTCTGTGTATATTTCAACAACTTTTAGAGAAACAAAAAAGTCTTCTTATAAACCCCTAGACTTCATAAATCGATAATGTAGCATGCACGTCCCCAAAATCTCCCAAAATCTGTGTCCAAAGCACGCGGACTTCGTAAATCAAGAAACACGTCTCCAAAATCCAACAAAATCCGTGTTCAAAGCACGCAGCGCTTGAAGCCTATATAAAAATATAGAGTAAATAAACAAAACCAAGCATTTTATATTCCTAAAATGCTAGAAAACCAAGCACACATTCGTACAAATGCATTGCAATAGATAATATCAATCTACTTACAAGATATATATGCGAAAAAAAATTCAATTTTTTCGTTAAGGAAAACAAACAATATCACCAGTCTTTCAACAAGTTTGATCGACAGAACTGTCCTATACAATTATATGAAGCATTTGTAACATAACTTATACATATCCATATCCTCCTAGAATGTTGTGTGCAAACTAAGGATTACTAAAGTCAAGCTAGCTACACCCATAATTTTTACAATATATTTTGGAAATTCGTTGGAGGGCAAGGTATGAGACTAACCTTAAAATTTTAAAAACAACAATGCAAAACAAGATACTAGCTAGATAAGTGCGTCCCAAAACCCAAAAGCATAACTCTTTAAGTGCTTGTCTAGCAATTTCATAAGTAAATTCGTCTAGAGAATGCATCCGACCCAAGCTCCTGATGGGCCTTGACATTAACTCCATTAAAAATTGTTAGTTGTGATTTTGCAGTGAAAAATAATATTAACTACCCCTCATTTCAAAAAATTCACATCATGAAACCAAGGACAGCATATATAATATTAATAACCCCATATGCAATAATACTCAAGGTGTACTATACATTAATACTGCAACAAATACAAACCAACCCAAATAGGTCTCCATCCAACCTCCTCCCCCGATACTACAATATTTCCAACGATCCCACAATAGAATCCAATAATAACACTTCAAAGCACAGATTTCTACTAGATTATCAAACCACTGTTTTATTTATAGAACAAAGAACTTTAATACCTAGGGGTTAACGACTTGATACAACCAATGCCACACCTTACCGAATCCATCTTCATTGACAAAGCTTGTCAAATATTATACATGCATTGTATAAGATAAAAATTAAAATAAAATAAAAATAAAATAAAATAAAATAAATATCAATCTTAGGAGTATGTATTTTACCAAATGGGAAGATAAGAGTATAATTATTTACAACCCTCTGACCAAACTTTCACATGCGGTCACGTATATAGTTCATCAGTTCTACTCTCACCTCATCTATCAAAATACTCTCGTAGGTTTCATCAATTCGAAACTGCAATTAGTTGTGAAGGTATATACTATGACTTAGTAATGCATGCACAATTTAATTTAAGTTAAACCGTAATCTAAAAGATTTGGATAACTCACCAACTGATTGGGATGGGTCTCATGTGCATCTATGATATCCTTCATGTATCTCAATACATAATAGCCATATTCAACATTCCCTTTTTGTGTAGGACACTAAATACATAAATCGTTATGTATTATAAAGTAAGATGTTATAAGGGTAGTTTATGTGAAAAGTACATATTTGCTTCAAAATTTTACGTACCACGATGTTATCAATCTCAAGGTTCCTTGTACTAGATCCAAATTTGAAGCCATACTTTAACGATTTACAGAGACTGCATAAATTGTGCATTAATTATCAACCAAATACGATGGAAAGGTAAACATAAATAGTTTATCATAGCGATGTAAGACAGAATATAAACTCACTAAACCAGAAGGTCCAGTATTACAGGATGCACATCATTGCCCAGTGGATCAAAATACATTGCGTACCGTTGTAAAGGGTCAATAATACATAACACCCAATGATATCTGAAACAAACTCAACAACATTAATCTATTTCAAATAATCTGAAAATGCCTACTATAGTTGTAAGGGGTTAATTTATTTAAAAAAACCAATCAACCTACCCAGTATTAAAAAGATAAAAAAATAACTGTCCTAGAGCTCCAGTATCCAGATTATCAAATAACATATCACCATTAACATTGCCTTCGTGACCCTCCTTTCCAGCTGGTAAAGCAAATCTGAACTTATTATCCAACCCTCTTGCTTTCACTATCTCATATAACGCGCTACAACACAATACAACAAAAATATGACGTTACATTCCAAGTAAAGCACATTACAAGGCATATAATAATAAAAAATGCCTTGTGGTCTAAGTTTTCTAACCACATGTACAACTTCATGTGGGAGATTCCTATTTCCTTGAAGTTCACTAAATGCAATAACTCATCTCTGCAAATAGGAATCTCCTTAATATTCTCAAAGTATGCATCCTCAGATCGAAATGCTTCTAGATCTACCGCAAGATATAGGACCACATTCAGATTATGTCTTGTAGCTAGATCAATCAGCTTTGCAAACGATTTGATCACAATGTCCAATCCCTCTAACCTATTGGGCGCCTTCTTCTGTCCCTACAATCAAAAGATAAATTACAATACATAAAAATTGTACAAACATTAAATGAGTTACATAACATATTTAGTCAACGTAGAGGATTGTACCACAGTACTCTCCAAAACAACAAACTGCCTTGGCCATGCAACAAACCCCCCAATTGCTTCTGAGAGATTCTCTACACCTGGTGAAGGTATTGGTAGGCATTCAATACCGTACTCTAACTTCTCTAGAGAAATGACCTCCACACGGGCATTTCCATCACCTAATCTTGATCCATGCAGCAGGCTGGATGCATCCCCATCATGCAAATGGGCATTTGCAACTATACGGTCTATAAATCTTAAGGCCAACCTACATGGGCAAGATTTCACCTACATTTAAATCATTTAATAAAGTTATAGTTGATGATGTTGACAAACCTAAGACAATTAAGGAATATTAGTAGCCACGTGACATATCTTTCATCAATTCCGTTTAGAAACAAATGGTTTTTCACCTCTTCTATACTTAAACACACACAATTAACACATCATACACATGGATATCGCACGAAGTTAAGGCCATTCGCATTAAGTTTTGCAAAATGCAAGAACTGGTCAACCCCCTCTTCGTACTCACGTAACCTCCTATCCATGGACATCCAAGATTTATCTAACGGTCTATCCATCTACCCTAAATCAATGGCTCAAGCCCCTAAAAGATAAATATTGTAAACAACATTAAATGTTGAGACTGTTGGAAATACATCCAAGATCAACACATAACATTAGGATCGTGAATGACCTAAAATACACATGTATAAAACCTATAAATCACAACACATATAATACACATGCATAAAACCTATAAATCACAACAAGAATGATACAAAAATGATCTTCTGTTTATTTTTATTTTTTTTATATATTTGTTTTTCCGAGCCTTGGTTTTTCAATTAATGATACAAAAATTATTCCCATGGTGCATGTGATTATTCAAATTGACTACCTAGCAAGATCATTTTTCTTTGTTTTAATACGGAATTGGCACATCTTATTCAGGTACTGCTGACTCATAAATTTTTATGCCTAGCTTCTGATGATGTTGACACCCAAATTGGTTAATTGCATCCAAGATCAACACATAACATTAGGATAGTGAATGACCTAAAATACACATGCATAAAACCTATAAATCACAACACATATAAAACCTATAATTCATTTCTCAATAATGAAGACAATTATAACAAGTCCTGGATGTATATTCACATTTCCAGTTTAGATATGAGAAAAGTTATTGCTATGAGTCAAAAATTCGAACCTCTAAAAATGCCAATAGCCCTAATCCAGTAGCAGCAGCAACTCCAAACGTAACAGTCAAAATGCATCAACACCCTCCTGTACATTCACATTCGTATTATTTTTCAAGCCAGTTGCAGTTGAGGTGAGTATATTGCATGAGACATTTTAAGTTAATGATTAGTAGAACTATAATTTAGATATATTATCAAAGGAAATATTACAATAAGCATATGGTATATATGTATATAACAATTAAAAAAATTCACATAAAGAAGGATCGAGGTCCAAATCAGGGCAATAATAAAAAATTTAAAGTAATTTTTGGAGTACTATAGAGTATTAATTTGAAGCTAGCTCCTTCACTTCTGCAGAGCTGTTAAAGAATAGACATAAAGAAGTACTTAGAGGTGTAGAAAAAAAAATTGGAGTAATTAAGATAAGATAACACCACTCTGTAATCAATTTTCAATATGATTCGATCATATTCTCTAATTTATATATATTCGCAAACAAATTAACTACTGTAATAATAAGTGACAATATTTAATTTGCTAAAGCAACATTACACAATATCAACAAAGCTTATATTTCATGTTTGGTAAGTGAAATTGGGTATCTTTAATTTCATTTTTATTTTAGGTAAAATATTAGTGTTAGATAGTTATTACTGAATATTCTGAATCAAAAGATTTTGGTTCATGGCAGCTAATCCTGTACAAAATTTTCAAAACCTAAATTAAAGGGATCCTTATTTTGAAAAAATCTGAAAGCAACACCACTCCTCTTAGATATATAGAAATTGGCCAAAATATCAAAGGGTTAATTGGCATCAATTCCAGGAAGTCCATTATTTCTAAAGCCCTAGAGATAATAAAGCTTTTTAAGGCAAAATGCTTGCATGAACCCTAAGTCCAAGTATTGAAAAGCCTTACACACCCAGGAAGCAAGGAGAAATGACAAAAAAAGAGAACCCATTGTGCACTAAAGCCTACATCACTACATAGATAACACTCAATGAATATATATCAGATCAAGCAGCACAGATCTTAATATATAAAATGAAACCCACGTAAGATCATGCATCATCTATCCATCTCTATTAACAGAAATTTGAGATCCACCATACCTTTTTGCATCACCAGCAATAAGAAAGATAATAGAAATAAGTTTATCAGAAAACCCTTATTTCTGAGAGCATCATGCCTTTGCTCATCTACCCAAAATAACCTAATTAAAACTATTTCAGAAAACCCTTATTTCTGAGAGCATCATGCCTTTGAGCATCATGCAAACCTTAATTAAAATTACATTACAAAAATTTAACAACTTAAATTTATAACCCATAAAGAAAACACATCTCATGCAGCCAATCACATCTCATTTTAATTGGTCTTTTAAGTCCATAAATTTCCATTTATTATACAATCTAATTGTATAAAATAAAGGATTCAAAGGAACAAAAGATAAATGGCAATGGCATGTATTTAAAATTAAAGTAACACTTTACTTTTAGTGTTTTCTCAAAACACCAAGAATCTGCCCGCTGTTTTGTAATAATTATTTGCACCTTTTAAAACAAATTTTAAAATACAAGAACACTTCATTTCACTAGGATTTTCAGTGTTCTTTCCAATGGCAGGGGTCTCGTTAAGTGATTCCAACGTTTGATATCACTTTAAAGTGTTTTGCGACTTCAACTCCAAATCTGGACAGATTTGAGTATCGGTCGCAAAATACTTAGTGCGGCTATCTAAAGGTCAAACTAAATTATGGGAACCCTTCCTATAACTAGTTAAGACCTTATATTAGTGAAGTCGATAGGTGGCCTATTGAAAAAATCAATAAAAACCATTTTTAAAGATTTTACAAACTGACAGTGTTGCTGTCCAGAAATGGCAGCACACTGTTTTAGCTTATAACTCTTATAAAACTTATCCAATTAATATTATTTCGTGCACTAACTATTAGGAAACTTAAATATATTAATGTAGATGACCCCCATGCAATTTAATCGAATTAAAAAGCTAAAAGAACTCTTGTTTAATTCCAAAATTCTCAAAATGGCAATTAGGGTTTCCAAAATCCTAATTTCACTTTAATTCTATTTTCTTCACTTTTGAATTACAAAACCTTTTCAAACAATTTTATAATTATGAAAATCATGTAATATTCATTATGTGAAGAAGATAGAACCATCATGAAGCCACTAAGTGGCCGTGACACACTAGGGTTAGGAAACCCTAGTGTGGCCGTGAGCTTATAGAGAATTAGGGTTTTAGGGTTTTTCAATTTTGATCATATAAAAGTGCAAGAGTCAAATATAATCAAAATAAATATTTAGGATTTCTTAAACCCTAAAATATAGTCATCATATTACAAACTTTCCTATTTCATAATGAATCTAAATATCACAAGCTTTGACTATCAAAGAAAGCATATATTAGAATCCCTTTTGAAATAGGAAACTTTCCTTATCATCATAGAGTTTCTAAACTCTAACTTTCCAGCCACCAATTAATTAATTAATCTTATTAATTAACTTCTAATCTAATTAGAACTTACCTAATTAGTATCTTATACTAAATAGGATATTGGTTATCAAATAGGAAACTAGTTGAAATTGGCAACTCCTAATCTTACTAAGTTTCCTATTATGAATGGGTTTCTAAAATTGATGGAATCTCATCCATCAATCATGGCCGTCCAATCTAGGGTTTCTAAACCCTTGAATAACTAAATTTAATTAGGGTTTCAAACCCTAGAGGCAGCCCCCTTCACCCTAGCCGTCACCCACCCCATGAAGGCTATTCTACAGAAAATCTGTGTTCTGTCCAGCAGCTGTTTTGCCTCCAAACGCTGCCTTAATGGCTTGTAAAAATTCCAAAATTGATATAGAAACGTTCTATATCGAGTCACGATCGAAACAAGACCGACCTCATGCGATTTGGATATGTTTTGATCAAGATACAAGCCAAACAAGTGGGCATGCTTCAGAAAAACGGGATTCCAATTAATAAACATATTTTAAACACATGCCAAGCTATGCCATTCATGATTCGAATCATAGGTTTGAGTTGGCTCTGATACCACTGAAAGAATACGCCATGGGAACGCAGCGGAATGTAAACAATAAAAATTTCCCATTGATATTCATCCAAGAATCGAACTCAAACTATAAAAACGAATCAAAACAATTAATCAAACATTAATTAAAGCTTACTTGTGTTCCTTTGTAGATGCTATCCTCCAATCCTTGCCGTGAATCCTCGCGAAACCTCGAGCTCCAAAAATATGGAAGCCTCCAATGAAGTCCACACGAGCCTAAGACTCCTTGAACTCCTTGATCTCCACAACTCTTGAAGAGAATGCAAGCTTGAGAGGGAGAGAGAGAGAGTGGCGGCAATGAGAGAGAGAGGCTCACTTTGATTAGTTGGATTATGAAACCCTAGGCCTATCCCTCTTATTTATAGACTCTCTCCTCTTTCAATGATGTTTGGTTACTAGTGCTAGCATGACCAAACACCATATAAGAATTGGTTTATCCTAGTTTAGTGTATCCTTAATCCTTTTAATTATTAACCCTTAAAATTAAGGATTAAACTCATACACAAATTAGAATATCCCCTCTCACAAATTCAAGAAGATCACTTAAGCTTTAATGTGTGTGACCCATTGGGTTCACCCCAACCTAGTAGTGCCTCGGGAACATCGCATGTTTCCCAAAATAGAAACTTTCTATTTTTGGTTCAATTGAAACTATTCCAATTTTTCCCTCAATGATAACACTTATTATTAGGCCTACACTAGTCATGAGTGACATCTAGCAACATATCATGACGTGCCCTAGGTGTGGGTGAATATACGAATATAAATGAACCCTTCGTGTAATAAATAATCCGTCACCAAACAATGTCACGATTAAGTTATTCGGGTATGGATTCATGTCAAACCCTAACTTAATCCTGTGTTAGCCATTCACCAAAATATAAACTCAATTAGGTTAACCCATGAAAACACTTTTCCTTGGTAACCTTCTGCTTTGGCCAAAGACTTCATTGAGTTATTATTTGTGAATTAACTGTGACTTTCTCCCTTTGATATTAAGAGTGGTGATCCCCTATTGCACACTCACCTATCTTCATATACAACTTAC